>BDUI01050945.1:0-12302 GCA_002335545.1 Apodemus speciosus | reverse complement strand
CATATGGTCACATACATTGTGCACATTGTTCATACATGTAACAGCCTTTCTTCCCCCTCTTCTAAAATCACCACAGATCCTTGGGAGGAGAAGCATGTATAACRTAGGAGTCCTAACTTAGGCCCACACTCACTTATCCCATACATCTTGACCAGCTGGAGTTCTCTATTACAAATGGAAACTTCTCTAATGAGAGCTGAGTGGTATATTAACCTATGGGTATAACAATGGCCATTAGGAGTTGCTTTGGCGCTATGTCCTGGGCCCAGTGACCCTCCCTGTCTTGGTACATGGCCCTGATAATTATGCCAGGTATAGGTTCCCTCTTGTAGAACTGGCCTTAAAGCCAATCAAGAAGTGGTTGGTTACCCCCATGACATCCATATCACTATTGTACCAGTAGGCATATATTGCCAGGAAGGTTGTTATTAGAACTTGTCATGCAAATTCTGCTTACTTATTTATAGGTGGGCAGGTATGTGTGTGCATGTGTGAGTTTGTACATGCTATGGTGTTCATGTAAAGTGGGAAGGACAAGTTGCAAAATTAATTTCTTTTTTTTTTTGACCATTAGAATTCTGAGGATCAAACATGAGTCTTCAAGCTCAGCAGCAAGTGCCTTTATCTAGTGCAGCACCTTACTGACCCAGTCCATGCCCTGCAAACTCCTTTTATAAATTTTATATATACATATACATATATATACATATATATACTTCTGCTTGATTCTTTGTATCATCACGTACCCGAGTCCCACTCATTTCCCTGTCCCTTAGCATCCACACTTTGCAATCTCCCCCCACCCAAAGAAAATAAAATATGAACAAAAAAGTAAAACAAAACAAAGCAAAGCATAGAAAACATGTCGTAGTTAAGGTTTTACTGTTGTGAACACACACCATGATCAAGGCTACTTACTCTTATAAGGACAATGTTTAATTGGAGCTGTCTAACAGGTTCAGGGGTTCAGTCCAGTATCAAGGTAAGAGCATGGCAGCGTCCAGGCAGGCATGTTGCAGGAGGAGCTGAGAATTCTAAATCTTCATCTGAAGGCCGCTAAGAGAAGACTGGCTTCYAGGCAGCTAGGACTAGTGTCTTAAATYCCATGCCCACAGTGATACASYTCTTCCAAYAATGCCACACTTCCTAATAGTGCCACTCGCTGGGCCAAGCATATTCAAACTACTACAGATTCTCATCACRGAAGTAGTATGTCACAGTGTGTACCACACTAGAGCCCTCTGTCCACACATCTTGACTTGCAAMTCTTCATTGCAACGAGTCATTGGTCTGGTTCAAGGTYTTGGGCTTCTGTGTCATCATCAGGATTGGCTCCTCACCAGAACTGCTCCTGGCTAGCATAATGTTGCATTGCGTTAGAGAGATCCTGCAGCTTTGGATCAGCAGAACCAGCCCTTTCTCAAGATTCTGACAGTTCACAGATGGTGTAGATTTGAGTTGGGTCAACTCAAAGCCCTGGATCTGGGCCTGGGTGGTAGCTGCACAGATCAGCACAGCAGCTTCCCCTCGTCCGCACCACCAGGGAGAGCTCTCCAGCACCGCTCCAGCACCACTCCAGCTAGGCCACTAACGTGGCCATAGGCAGGAGGCAGGGTCGACTGCTGCTCTTATGCCCTGGGGGCCAGCTCATCCTCACCAGGTCTCCAAGAGTCAGCTCAACTGTCCTGCCCAGTTGAGGTGCAGGATCCAGTCTCCCAAGTGCTGCTGTCAGAGAGTGGCTGGGCCAGCTCTCCTGCTTTCACACCCTCCTGGCTGGTTCATCCATGACTTCACCATCAGGGMTAGCTCCACTATGTTGCCCAGGCAAGGTGGCCCTGTAAATTCTTAACGATCTCCTTTAGCCTTTGATATTTGCTTCACTGATTCAGTAGCTAGACAGATTTTGTTTCAGTTTTTCCTGCTCTGTGCTATGGAGTTGTCCCCCAACAGTAAGCAGACACCATCACAGAGTTCACCAGTTTTGCTGTTGGTATTGTTGGTCTCACTGTATAGCTTTCTCTGAACGGAAACTAGAGCCTCAGATTCACAGAGATACACCTGCATCTGCCTCCCGAGTGATGAAATTAAATATGTGTGTGTGTGTGTGTGTGTGTGTGTGTGTGTGTAATTTTGTTTTTACTGAAAATAGACTCTTCTCACATATTGTGTCCTGACTGCAGTTTCCCTATCTTACCCTCCTCCCAGTTTCTATCCACCTTCCCATCTGAATCCATCCCCTTTCTGTCAGTGTATAGATCAGGGTTTTCTAGAGTGTGTGTATGCATGTATATAAATGAGATTTATTACAATGACTTAACAGGCTTGAGTCCAGATCATCCAACATGGTTGGCTATGAATGGAAAGTCCAAGGATCCACTAGTGTGCTTAGACCATGAGGCTGTGTGTCTCAGATGCTCTTCAGTACAACCTGGATACCAAAGTAGTCTCCTATGCCTGTGAAGCAATGGACTAATTGGTGAGGGGAGAGTAAGCAGGCAAAGAGCAAAGCTTATATAGACTTCCAGCAGACGGTGTAGCTCAGATTAAGGGTGTATCTCCCTATCTCAATATCGGTATTAAAGGGTATCTTCCTAACTCAAAGATCCAGATTAGAAATACATCTTCCTATCCAGTCTCTGGTTCTTGGCCACCCAAGAAGTGCTGAGTGTGAGTTCCATCTTATGAGCTGGGCCTTTAAGTTAGATAATATGTTGGTTGGTTACTCACACAAACTGTTTGACATCATTGCACTAAAACATCTTGCAGACAGGATGCCATCGTAGATCAAAGAGTTTGTGGCTGACTTGGTGTTTGTGTCTCTCTTTCAGTAGCATGCAGAGTGCTGTCCTTTACCAAAGATGCTAGAAAATGGAGGAGTGGGAAGGAGGTGTGAAGACTCCATGGAGGCACCAACTCAACTTCTCCATGTTCACTAAGTTGTATAGGTGTTGTCTTCAGCAACCTAGTCTCTGCAACAACAGGGCTTGCTTGGGAATTCCCATAGGACCAAACTGGACAACAACTCATTTAGATGCAACCCAATGCCAGTACTAAAAGCTTCATTTAGTGACAAGAGATAAGATAGCGAGTTGGGACTCTGTCTCTCCCATTATTTGGCTATTTTATTTATATTGCCTTCATATACATAMATATTCCAGGAAGTCTTCACTGATTTAGGTTTCCACTCTACCCCGCAAATAAGTCGTAAACTTAATGGTCTTTTCTCACCCCTACTCCTTCCCCAAAGTTGAGGATTCCCCACATTAAAAAAAATCAYGTCATGAAATTTGAGGGTAAAGAGATAAAACTAGAAAAAAAGTTATCCTGAGTGAGGTATCCCAGACCCAGAACAATAAATATTGCATGTATTTGCCTGTATGTGGATATCAGCTGTTAAGTCAATGACAACCAAGCTCCAATCCATAGAACCACAGATGGTAGGTATAGAGTAAGAGACGAGTGGGGACAGATAGAGTTTTTATTTTTGTTTTGAGACAGGTTTCTCTGTGGAGCCTTGGCTGATCTGAAACTCACTCAGTAGACCAGGATGGTCTCAGACTCACAGAGATTTGCCTGCCTCTGCCTCTCAAGTGCTAGAATTAAAGGTGTGCATCACCATCCCTTGGTGACAGATAGTTCGTCAAAGGGGAGAGAAATGTAACATATGGTTATGGATGGTTTTGGGGACTGGTTGTCAATTTAACTGAATCTGGAAATAACAAAGAGACACCTGTGATGGATTTCTTAATTGGGTAAATCAAAATGGGAAGACCCACCATAAATTTGGGTGGAAATTCTAGTGGTGGCCCAGATATCAGGAATTCCAAGGGAAAATTTTGTCTTTTTGTCTGCTTGCTGTTATATCTTACTGGTAAACCATTAAGTTAATCTACCCAGTTACTGTCAGTGCCACTACTGCAGATGCTGCCATGTCTGTCATTCATTGACATCAGAAACTGGCTTCTTCTGCCTTCATATGTGGACAGAAAACCCATGACTCTCCAGGAATCTACCAAGCCACCCACATCAGATTAGTGCTACTGAGACATCCTGTCTCATGGGTGAAACATCTACCAGTCCTCAGCCTTTCCAGGGTGAAGAAAGTCATTGTTCAACTACCCAGACAGTATCACGTAAGTCTATCTAATAAACTCCCCTTTTAATTTGCATTTACTCTACCACTTCTTTCCTCTAGAAAACCTTGACTAATGCAATGCTCTAATTTCACCATTCTACAGTGTATACTGCCCTCTGAACACAGGTATGACATGAATTTTATTCAATTTGATAGTTCTAATTTCTACAAAAAAATAGAAATTCTTGCAGCAATCAAAGCCTCATGAGAAGAAGCTCAGGTAATAATTATATTACCCAGAACTAATAAAGGATATCACCAAAGTCAATTTAAATAGTGTTATGAATGTGAACACATGTTTTTACATTTTAGGGTTTCATTTCAAAGATTGATGGATTAGGTGATACGATTTCTTGTATTTGCTTCAGAAGCATGAGCGTGGACCCCAAAATATTATGGAAGTTCCACTAATGAAGCCAGAGATTATGTGACCCCCATATCCAACCCCCAGCACATCACACTGCACCATGTAAAGTCTGCCCGAGAGCTCAGCTGCATGAGTGACCCACATGCCCACTTCCTAACAGACTGTAACATATGATGTAGACAAAATCTATGAGCTCAGAAACCATCTGAACACACGCACACCACAGAGAGGGGGGAGGGGAAGGGAGAGGGAGAGAAGAAGAGGGAGAGGGAGAGAGGGAGGGAGGGAGAGGGAGAGAGCACTAAATTGGCCCACTCCAAAATTTGTATCATCTGGGCACGGTTGAGATGTCAAAGGGGTAATCCTTCTGTTCCAAAGCTGCAGGGTCTCCATATCACAGTGTTACAATAGGATAATCAGGAGGAGTCCTGATGAGGATCCAATATTGATAGTGTAAGAGAAGCCAAAGATCTTGAAGCAGACCAATTACTCACTGCAATGAATATTTGCAAGTGAAGATGTGTGGACGAACTGTGGGACACACTGTGAGAGATTGCACAATGAGATGCTTTCTATGTTTTGAGGCTTATTGTTTTTAGTGGTGGTGGTGGCGTGGTGTGTGTGTGTGTGTGTGTGTGTGTGTGTGTGTGTGTGTGTGTGTGTGTGTGTGTGTTTAAGGGGAGTAGGTTGTAAAGGATGGGACGGGGAGATGAGCAGGTTAGGGATGCATAATGTGAAACTCAAAATCAATAAAAAAGTTTTTAAAAAAGACATTATAGGCTGCTAATTCCTGCTAGGTGTCAGGATTGCTTTCATACCTGGAGGTCAAGACCAAGTAAAAGAAGACCAAAAAGCTCATCTGACACCAATTAGATCATATTCCAGAATTACATGGAACCCCAAAGGTATGGAGAATAAGGTGTGGAGAACATTCAAAGGCCAGATCCTGATGTTCAACATCAGTTGTAGGGTAGCAAGAAAACAAAGCACACAGTTCCCACTGGCTCCCAGAAGTTCCTGGTCTACAAGGACCTGGAAACTGGTCCACAAGGAGCGGGAAGTACTCCTGCTGCACAACAAGCCTTACTGCGCTAAGAACGCTCACGACATTGTCTCCAAGATCCGCAGAGCCCTCATGGAGGAAGCAGTATATCAGGCCATCAGTATCACCCAGTCCAAGGCTGCAAAGAGGATGTTCACATGCACATTTCATTTGTGTTTAAATAGAACTACCAAAACTAAAGAGAAGAAAAAAAGATGACTTCTCAGATTGTGTGGACCTAACATAAAGTTATAGAACACAGTCACCCAAACACTAAAGAGTACACATTCTACTCAGCAACCAGAGACTTTCTGCAGAATAAATCACACGTTAAGGCACAAAACAAGTCCCAGCACACAGGAAAAATGGAATATCCTCTTGCATCAATAAGAAGACACAGTACAGAAAATAGAAAAACCCCATAGCTTATATTTATTATACACTCTAAGAAAGATGAAATGGGTCAGTGATGAAGCAAAGAAGGAAATTTAAAATCTGTTAATACGGAATGGAAATGAAAACACAATACACTGAAACCTATGTAACATGATGATTATAGTGCTGAAAGACATGATTAGACAATGATGTCCAATCTCTCTACTCTTGTTCAATATAAGTCTTGAAGATTTATCTGAAGTATTAAGACAGTGGAGTGAAAGGAAAGGAAAACAAATAAAAGGATATCTATATTTGTAGATAGTATGATTATATATTTATATATATATGAAATATATAAGAGACCCTGAAAACTCTACCAGAAAACTCCTAGAGTAAATAAACACTTTCAATAATGTGTCAGGATACAAAGTAATATAACAATCAGTAATCTTCTTATATACCAGTAACAACAAACATATGGGGGGAAATGAGGAAACAATCCCGCTGACAACCATCTCTAAAAGAAAAAAATTTAAATTCCTGTAACAAACTTAACCAAGGAAGTAAAAGACCTCTACCAAGAAAATATGAAAACATAAGGAAGAAAAAGAAGACAGTGGACCTTCAGAGACTGAAGGACCTTTTGTGTCAATAGATTAGAAGAAATAATGTGAAAGTGTCCATCCTGGCAAAAGCAAACAAACCACAGATACAGTCGATCGCAATCAAAATCCTAGTGCCATTTTCCACAGAAATAGAAAATAATCTTCAATTTTATACATAGTGTAAAAGACTTTGAGTTGCCAAAGCAGACCTGAGTTTAAACAATAGTACTAAATATCACATCTAAAAGAACAGCATGTACAATACTCATACAGAATCAGATAAATTGAATATAATAAAACATCCAGATGTAAGCCATGTACGGACACATTCTTTGGGAGCAAAAGTATATCTCCACAAGTAGTTCTGGGAAAACTGGGCATCTATGGATGAACGTAGACCCTTATCTCACACACCACAGAAYACTCAACTCCAAAAGGATCAAAGTCCAGAACGTGAGACCAGAATTTCTGAAACTAACAAGGAATAAATTGTACATTTCAAGACATGAGAATAGGCGAGGGTATTCTGAATAGCACTCGATCACTCAGTAAGGCCAACAATTGAAAATGAGACCTCGAGAAATTAAACAGATTCAGTACCGCATTAAGACAATTACTCAAATGAAGAGGAATTCTACTGAAAGAGAGAAAATTTTTAGCTATCCAGAGGTTTAAAATCTAAAACAAACAAACAAACAAACAATTCATAATATTAAGCTTTAAGAAAGCAAAGAGCCTAACATAATCAAAAAGTAGCCTTTGGTCCAGCCTGTAAATGAATGCTCTTTGGTTGGTGGTTCAGTCTCTGAGAGCCCCAAGGCTCAAGGTTAGTTGACTCTGTTGGTCTCCCTGTGGAGTTCCTTTTCCCTTCATGACCCATGATCCTTCTTCCTATCCTTTCATAAAGTCCCAAGCTCCATCCACTGTTTGGCTCTGGGTGTYTGCATATGTCTGAGTCAGCTGCTGGGTGGAGCCTCTCAGAGGACAGCCATGCTGGACATMTGTCTGCAAGCATAATRGATTATCSTTAATTGTATCAGAGTCTTAAGCTGGGCTGGATGTTGGTTGCCCATTCCTTCAGGCTCTGCTCCATTCCCTATCCCTGAATTTCATGAATACAGGATAAATTCTGGATTGAAATTTTTGTGGATGGATTGGTGTCCATATCACTCCATTGGGGTTCCTGTAGCCAGACAGGAGGTGGCCTCTTTAAATTTCATATTTCCAATGCTCCGTGTCATAGCTAAGATCACCCCCATAGATTCTTGGGTGTCTCCTCTATGCCAGGTCTCTGTCACATCCTGGAGATGCCCCCACTTGCCCACCCCCATTAGTTGAAGATTTCCATTCATTCTCATGGCCATCTAGCCATCTCCCCTATCCCTCCCCACACCTGATCCCGACCACATCCCCCATTCCCATCCCCATCCACTTTCCCACCCAGTTCCTAGTGGGAGAGGCTGTGCCTAGCCATGCAGAGACTTGGTGGGCCAGGATGGGGGATACCCACCCACTCAGAGGAGAAGAGAGGCATGAGGAAAGGGTTGTGGGAAGAAGTGTCGGGAGCTGGGCAGGGAACAGGATGTAAAAGGATAAATAAAAAAAAATAGCCTATGGAACTGAGCAGAGTCTTCAAAACAAGAAATACAAATGGTTAATATGTTGTGACAGGAAGTTATTTGTGAACCCCAAAAGACCACTAAGGGGCTGTTTCCAATATAATCACACTAGGGTCTCCTTATTACAAACAAGTCTGGGTTTACCTACCACTGGCCCACAGGTCTCATCAGGACAAGGTTTTATAGAAAATGGGAGTGAGGGGAGGTCCACCCTGGCAAGCATCTGACTGGATGTCTATTGTATGCTAACAGGTGCTCTGAAGCAAGACTGTATACAATAAGGAATGATCTCAAAGTACATCTGAAACAGTCAGACTAATCTTTGATTGATTGTTCCTAGAAAGTAGCGAGGGAGTAACTCTGGGGTATGGGCCAARGACAATCCCTGAGGTCCTTCCTGRGACTTGGATATAGCTTGGGTTCAGCTGTGGGCCGTGGTCTCAAGCTTTTGTTCTTTCTTTCTCTTTTTCTTTTCTTTAAGATGAAGGCTGGTCCCACGATGGAGTAGGTTTGGCCTCTCAAATAAATATGCTTTAAAGTATTCAACATCTTTAGCCATCAAGGAAATACAAATATAAATTAAAAGTACACTGAGTATCAGTCTTAGCCAAGAATGGCTATCATCAAGAAGCAATGACAACAAATGCTGGCAGGAGGTTGGACAAAGAGAATCCTTATTTAGTGTTGATGAAAATTTAAACCAGTCCAGCTGCTATGAAGCTTGGCATAAARGTTYCTCCAAAAGCCAAGATATAAATACTAAATGACCTAGTTATTCTACTCCTGGTCATATACCCAATGTAATTTATATCCAAAACCAGAAATACTTGTAAATCCATGTTCACTGAAGTCCCATTCACAATAACTAAAGACTGAGTCATCAGTTGAGACATCCATCAACTGATGMACAGATAATAAAAATGTGGTGCAAACATATACACAATGRCAGCCTATTCGGCTACAAAGAAAAATAAAATCACAAAACTTACAGTAAAATGGATAGAACTGTAAATCACCACACTGAGGTAACCTGGGCCCAGAAAGATAAACGTTGCATACGCTCTCATATGAGAATGCTGTTTTCAAAGTTTTAACTTTGGGTGTTTAACCTGGAGTGTCTGTAGAGGCCATGATGCTCATAAGAGGTCATGATGGAATAAGAAGAATGCCCAGCTGTGTGTCTGCCTTGTGATTGGGGTCCCCAAAAGGCATGCTGCTCAAGGGAGGTACAACACAGTCCAGAATGGGGGTCCTCAGTCAGAGTCTTTCCAGGTGGGAAACAGCGAGGTCTGGGACAATTGCTGTGGTTCCCAGTCTCCTGTGTACCCAGGCACCACTGGAGTACTGCTGGAAGCTGGGCGCTGGGCGCTGGGCGCTGGGAGCAGAGGTCCTGGTCTGTGCTTTCCCTCTGGGTGTGCACAAACCAAGCAGGAAGGACAAGGCAAAGCCCATTGTGGGGTGGAACCTGTTTGTTTCTGAGTGAGTGCCAGGGGTAAGGGGGGGCTGGAAGAGAGAAGGCCTACTCCAGGAGATTTAGGTCCCTCCCCCATGGCAGTCCTCAATGGACAGTCAGTGTCTGTTCAAACTGCTTTATTTCATGGTGTATAAAAACGTATATACCTTACTCAGAGTGAAGCAGGGAGTGCCCAGGAAGGGAACGTCATTGTCTGAACATTCGGGGCCTCTCTAGATACCCCATTAGCACGGAGAACTCCAGGGTTTKTTGCTRTGTGACTGATCGCCAYGGTCCTCTCAGTAGGGTACTGTTGTTMTGTGTTCCAGAGCAGATCAAGTTCGGCAGGGTTGGCTCCATACCTACCGTTCTCAATTTTGAGTTTCATGGGGTTTGTGCTCTCTCAACCTTCTTCTGCCCGGTGGCATGGTCCACTTGCCCCATAGAAAAATATGTTAAAATGGGCAAGCATAGAACACAGTGGAGAAAGGATCAGAGAAGACACAGAGTTAATCAGGGCATGGAATAGTGGAGAGGGGTCGAGGAAGGGTTAACAAAACTTAGGAGATATCAAAATGCCACAAGAAAGCCTACTTTATACATGTATTATGTGTGTGTATACACACATATACATATACACATACACATACACACACATGTATTTAAATACATGAATGGAGGTGCCCTACRTGGATAGATAATGTGGCTCCCTGACACCATGGCTTCTTAAATGAATTCCTGTGCCAGAATCCCAGTGTAGGGTATCCCCAGTGTATTATTGGTCAGGGAAATCCCAGAAGCATCCCAGTAGACTATGGCCAAACTGAATGCCAAGATGCCATTGCTGAAGACACCAAACATTTGTTTGCAGGACCTAGAAAACTCTCCCTGGATCTGAACTTGAAGCGTTCACTTTGTGAGTGAGCTTTCATAGTGCTGGGTACTGCACAGGGACCCAGATGTGAAAGCCACCAAAGGTCTTGCCCAGCTGTGAAGCCTGTGCACTACGATATTCACCGTCAGTTACATGTAGGCTTTGTTTGTTCAAAACCTTCTTTAATAAGGGTTCTTAAATACTTTAATCTCCCTTTTACCCACCACYCATCAGAGGTAATCAAAGGAAAGGTTAATAGGGCAAAGGAGGATTGGACCTGTTTAGAAATAGTTCTTTTGGGCTATTCCAATCTTCATTGTCAATATGTCAGCAGTTCAGTACACATGAATCAACAGTGGTAGCTCAACCCACTCACAAATACCATTCATGAAACAGCAACAGCAGTGCTATCCAGAAAAAACCTACAGGCGCTGCCAATTGGCCCCAGTCTGCAGAAGCAGCAAGAAGCCACCAGAGTCTCATACGGAGTTCTTTGGTGCATTTCTCTCTGAAGTTATGACAAATGATAATCACAAAGAAAGCAATGTGAAATAATGGTAGACTATCATCAGGAAAGACCAGCCTCAGCAAAGCCCAATGAAGACCAGCAAAGAATGTCAAGGAGGACCAATGCTACAGTGTCATCCTCTGTCTGTTTGACACCATGTCCTTTCATCATGTGTCCTCTTAAGCATCTGCTCCAGCAAAACATCACATGCCCTTTYMCCAGGCAGCTTTCAGGAAAATACCCCATGCCCGGTCTCAGCAAAACATCCACCCACGTGTGTGCTTCAGCAAAACATCCTCTCATAAGACAGCTTCCAAAGAAACATCACAAGACATCACATGACGCAAATGAGTCTCCAAAGAATCCAGAAATCTCCACTWCAGTTATGTGCCCAGTGGTGCAATATGGGTGAGAACTTTATGAGGATAACCAGCTGCTTTCTGATTGAAATTGAGGATTAGCTCTAAGAGGGAATTCGTGCATTAAACAGTAAACTTGCCATGTCTGGAAAAGTCATAATTCCTGAGGGGAGGGGAGATAGACTGCTGTCTAGAAGGGGCGTGGTGTCAAACTGCCTTCTAAATATGTATGTTTATACTTCAAATTGTGCTGTTCACCATCTTGGTGTGTTGCCGTTGGCAACAGTTGATGCAGAGACTCACAATGATTGATGTGCCAACAACAAGTGACTGGGGAGTACTCAGCCCTGCATAGYACAAGTCTATCACCCTCCCCGAGGCTCAGAGAGCATTGTGGAAGAWGGAACAGAAATAATGTAAGAGCTAGAGGACAAGAGGAAGTTAAATGTGATCTTCTGGGCATGATATGGCCATTGTGTCATGAATTAAAACAGCTGTAGTTACCTGCACAAAATGTGCAGAATATTAGACTCATCAATACTGTCACCTCTTAAGAACCTACCTCCCACCCAAGAGGTGATTGGCAGTTAACTATCGCTGAGGAAGGAGGAGTAATGTTTTTCAGTGGTGCGTCCTCTGGTAACCTAAGTATACTCTGGTAAATAACTCCCAACTCAAGCTCATGGGACAACCCAAGTTAAACAGCAGGTCACAAAAGAAGATATGTAAGTAAGAAGAGAATTCATACAGTGGGAGTAGGAGAAATAGAATGGAAAGTAAATGAATGTATATGMTGGAGGCACACCATATCGATGTTTGAAATTCTCAGAGGATAACTTTKAAAAAGAAAAAGAAAACATAAACAATGTAAAATTGAATGTTAGCCAGGAATTGAGACTTACTGAATTTGGATAAAGAACACAACCTACTTTATCATATTTGAAATTTTCTTTTTTTTTTTT
>BDUI01050943.1:7138-18920 GCA_002335545.1 Apodemus speciosus | reverse complement strand
TAGGAGGACATGACAATTAAAGACACCTGCACAAAGTACAAGTGGGCACACAAGAGGGCAGGGGCTCTCTCTTCCTGAGTGTCGAGCAAGGAAGTGGGCATTGCTCTAGTGAGTGGATCACAGTCTCATGCTTACAAAGGGCTGCCAGTGACCCTCAACACTCTACCTTCAGCAAGTCAACACTCTATCTTCTAAAGAAACTCATCCTTTTGGGGAGTAAATAATTTAAGAGGTCAAACTGGAGGCAAAAAGTCTTTAATAACTACAGCACTGGTTGGAGAGGTATAGTTCAGCAGTTCAAGTAGATGGCTAATAAGTGTAGGATACTAATCTATAAACCAAACCAAACCAAACCAAAGGCCATCATGAAACTAAACCTACCAACAACAAACATTTTCAGGCTGTATAAGTAAATTCATCTGAAGAAAGAGTTCTAGGGATTGAGCCCAGGGCCTTGCATATGCTAGACAAAAACTCTAACAGTGGGCYATATCCACAGACCTTAGGGTTTTGGGCAGCTCAAACTGGCTTGAACTGGCTGGGCAGCTTAGGGAGACCTTGAACTCAGGATCACAGAATTAACATGTGAAGAGCAAGGAAAATATTTACACATCAACCTTATAAGAATTCAAATATTAAGATTTATTGTACTAAGAGCAATATTAAGTCATTCTGCRTGTGCTCAAACCAGGGAGCCAGAAGTTAAATACAGGAATACCAAATGAGTAAAAYGTAGGTATAGTAACACATTAAATACTACAAAACTTTGGGGAATACATACATTAAGGAGTCAGTTAACATATTATACATATCTACACATACCCATATTTCTAACAAGTAAGAATTAAATCAAAGGATAGTATATTCAAACCATGCCGAGATACCAACCTGCTGATTACAAAGGCAAACTGTACCTGCCAATGGAGAGATGTGGTGGTCAGCACCTTAATCAAGTGAGCATATCACCAAGAGTGGAAAAACTTGAAATTATATGGCTCCTGATGTGATATAATAAAAAGCAGACAGTATCACTTATCTAATACTCTTGACAAAAATGTTTAACAAGAATCTAATTATGAGGAAACAGTGGTCTAGAATGTAGGACGTTTTGAGACATCTAGTGCATACTTTTAAAAAGTGAATGTAATACATTTTAGATTATGCAGGTGAGCTAAAAACAGATAAAAAAAAGAGAGAGAGAGGATGCCCTGCATTAAAACTCAACACAGGAAAACTCAGAGGCAATGAGTAGTCTCTAACTGGCTCCCCAAATCCCCACGGGTGGCTGGAAGAAATAGCTGACTGCGGGCTATATGTTAGATGCCGTCGCGGCACTGCTGTTAACTGTTAACCTATACTTTTACATTTTCGGTTATATTCTTTATTCTTAGGGATGCACGATGAATTATCTAGAGGTGAGTATCATAGTGGCTATAATGCGCTTTCAGACAGCTGACTAAAACAGGAAGTGAACACGTGAGAGTGCGTGCTATGCACGCTAACGGATGGGAAACAGAAGGAAATGGTTAGTGTTTAGTCTTTTTTACCAGTCTTTACATTTTCTATGGGCTTTAAAAATTGTAAAAGAAAATGTGTGGGAGAAATTATAAAGATTTTTCTTTTCATTCAAGTACAGAAAAATGAATCATTTTTGTCTCCCCTATGAAAAGAATGCAAAGGGGCAAAAACCTAATGTTCAACAAACTTTTCTACTTCTGATAACGAAGTATTTTTTCAGAATGAGAGATAATCAGAAAATTCAATTGGCAATCTTAATACTAGAAAAATCAATAAAAATACTCACAATACAATATATATGATTTGTATCTTCTAAATCTCTAGTCTGTTTTTTTTATAGTTCAGAGATTTTTTTTTTAAAGATATATTTATTTATTTTATGTATCTGAGTACACTGTAGCTGTCTTCAGACACACCAGAAGAGGGCATCAGATCCCATTACAGATGGTTGAGAGCCACCATGTGGTTGCTGGGATTTGAACTCAGAACCTCTGGAAGAGCACTCAGTGCTCTTAACCACTGAGCCATCTCTCTAGGCCTAGTTCAGAGATTTTAATAACAACAAGTACATCCCAGGAAATCGTCTGTTAGATTAGACATCACACAACAGGATCACACACAGAAACTTGAGACTCTTTAATGGGGACCAAAGACTTATGATGATCCCATGAAGGGTGGTGAGAAACCTACTGGCCCTCAAGTGCTAAGATTGCATATGAATGCAGCTTTGGAAGGAGAGGCCTGAACACGTCATCAGAGCTCAATGGGGCGCTGACAAAACTATTAAAGAGCCACTGCGCCTGAGAAAACAGGATTCAAGATATAATTTCATACGGTGTCTATGATAATATCATATCCTAAGGCAATTCTTCTGAAGTGTCTTTTAGCTGATTATTAAAAAAATTAGGAATAGTACTTCCATATCTGTTTTAAAAGTCCCAAGGTCCCTTGAAATAGTTTGGGCTTAGTGAGTTAAAGCAGGGTAGCCGTTTAGGAGCAACACTTACCGACGCGGCAGGGTTCGTGGGCTCTTAAAGGCTGCCGCTGTGGGTGTGTCAGGCTTGGAAGACTTGCATTTCATTTCATCTTCATATAATTCTGCCAAGGCCAACTGCACACAGCAACAGGCTTGTTATACAGTGGATACTGGAATCAGACGGCTAGACAGATATTAGGAACACACACGGGCTTGGAATTGAGCAATAGCAATTTCCTATGAAAAAATGAAGATCGTTGCCTCAAAAGCTATCTTTCCAAGGCTAATTCACCAGATCTCATACTATTCAACTAGTCAAACTGTCTACTGTCAGAAAAAATTGTTATAATAATTTTTTTAACTAGTCAACAGTTTCAAAAACTGAATTTGGCAATATACTATTTTTGCTGTGGACCTGTGTAACATTCTTCCATGTTTTAAAGAATTCTGAGGACAGTTCAAGCTATTGCCAATTTCTCTAATTCAATCTCACAATATAATTTCACTTAGCTGTTTTTAAAACCTAAGTACATAAAACAAGTTCAAAAGTATTGCTTAAAAGTCTGTAAGACATAAGTTTCATCAAGCTTAGAAAACGGAGATTCTAAAAATTAAGACAATGAATTAAATATAGGTTTTAGTCATTTACAAAGTCATTTATAATACTGTAAAATTATGTATTTGTATGTAGATATATAGCGGGATACCTTGTAAAATAAAGTAAAAATACATTTGTGTTTGAAATAGAATTTAAAATAGTAATCAAATTATCAATTATTATAAGGTTTTTGTTTCCTTCTCCTTTTGCTATTTTTGGCAATAACTTAAAAATTTTCAGCCAGGCACAGTGGTAAATACCTTCAATCCTAGCACTTGGGAAGAAGAAGCAGGAGGATCTCTGTGAATTTGAGGCCAGCCTGGTCTACAAAGTGAGTTCCTAGACAATCGGGCCTGTATAAGAGACACCCCGTCTTGAAAAACAAAACAAATTTCCTTAATGCTGCTAGGTGATACTCAATTGGTATGATTGTAATCTTCGGGATCTCACTCCAAGGTTAGGCATTGAACCCAGGCAGGCCTCATCCACGTTAGGCACGCACCCCAACACCCCGCTAGCTACGTCCCCTGGCCCTTGAGGACTCCACAGCCTTTAGATAGACACATTTAAAGTACACCCTCAAGACACAGAGAAGACAATGTCCCCTCTCTTCCTACTCCTCTCTGGCTCCCACAGATGCCTCAACTTGTGAATTTCTAAAGTGGCGGCTACTTCCCTAGAAATGCAAATTAATGGCTCTGACCTCTTATGAACCGAACTCAAAAATTTTAGAGAGCTATAAGTTGTTGAAATTAAAATATAATTCCATCATTTTCTGCCTTCTTTTCCCTCCCGCTCCCCACTCCCCCATGTTCACACCCCGGTGTTCCCTCCCGACTGGATCCCAATCTTGACTTAGGCACACACTGCGACATTTGGTGGATGACTAAACATCCTTGAGCACAGTCACTTCTTTCAATGCCTATCAAAATTCTTCCGACAATCAGCTGAAAGATTAACGTATGCAGAGCACAAGCCAAGTCTAGCCCATCAATACAAGGTCTTATTTTAACTGTGACACCGCTGTGCCAGTGTCCCCGTTTTCACTTTCTTTGCGACTCCTACCCTCCAAAACCCCCAACAAAACCAAAGGCATGCTGGGGAGGGGCAGCGAGCGTCCATCTCACCCTCTGCTCTGTAACAGTCTTCTTCCATGCACTGCCTCCTGAGCCAACTGTATTACATCAGATCTATGAATGACTTATGTGCTCAATGTGTCTCTTACAATGTTATCTGTATTCGAAACACCTGTTTCAGGTGACCTATGTAAGTATGCCTTCGAATTTTCTTAAACGTCTTTTTCTAAATCCACACACTGTACACTATCCTCCCAGTGGTTTACTTTAGGTGCCAGTCGTGATGGGCAATAGTCAGCGTCAAAAGACTGGGAACCTCCTCGGAGATAAACCTTTGCGTGTGTATTTGACATTATTTCTAAAGAGAAAAACCCTTTGTTCCCTGAGCATTATGGGCTAGGGTCTTGGGCTGGATAAAAAGGCAAAAGCAGCTATGTCTCAGCTTTCCCCACTCTCTGCTTTCTTGATCCACAAAGACATGAGGAAGCCAGCTGTATGCCCTACTTTATGAAGTTCATCACGCCTGCCCCACCGGGTTCTTCTTCTTAGCCACTTATTTGATTGTTGCCAATTAAAATATTTTTCTTCCGTAAAATAAATAAAGCAGCTTTGACTTTACGGCAAGTACAAAAGGAACACTAAGAATGCGGTCGGAGTGTGATTTCCTCAGACGTGAACAAGTTCTTCAGAAGGCGCTGGCACCACGACATGGGCTCACTCATGATTATTAAATCTTTAAAATTTAGATTATTAGACATAGCGACTGAGCGCTCTCGAGATTATATTATTTGAAATTAAATAAATAAAAATTAACAGAAGTRCCAGATAAAAAGTATAATGACAAACCCATCCCTTCCTAAGTAAGAGACATTCTTGCCCCAATTCTTCTCAAGTCAGGGCTTGATAATTTTTGCAGCCTGGAAGGTAACCTGGGTCTAAGTCACTGTGGAGGGCAGAAACACAGCAACAGAGAACTAGAATGAACTGTACAGACTCGCCACACCTGGGAACTTTGGTAACTACGTGATGCTCAAGTCCCACTCTATACCTAGTGGATCAAATGCAGGTGTGAGCATCTAGTCCCCTTTCCAGGGGCATTATTTCACTGAGAACCAGTGATCTAGGCAACTATTAGCCTCGGACAAGTTTACTTTTCCCCACGTGCTAATCTGGATGGAAGCACAGACTTAAGAGAGGCAATCCTGTTGATGAAATTCTGGAGGGACATCAGGAAGCATGCAATTAAATACCTTAAACAACTTTAAACCCTATGTTGGACTGCCGGAAGGACACTACTTAGAAACAGTCCTGAAGTCACAACATAGGGAGGCACTTCAGGAGATAACTGTGTAGCCCTCTTCCTAAAACACCTTCCTGATTTAGAAGCTGACAGCCTGTTTTGCACGGCGGCTGAGATGACCTGTTCAGCTGGTAACTCACTACCGGGATCTCACGCGCACCTTCTGGACTGCCTCTTTTGGGCATTCAGGGATGCTTCGGCATGAAACTGAGCTTAGTTCTCCAGAACGTCATCAAGTGTCCAAAAGGGTACACGTGGTTAAAATAGAGACTGCTTAGGACAGTTAAACCTAGATTACTCGTAAAACAAAACAGAATTCCTGAATGAGGCAGCCCCCCAGAACCAGAGAAGGTTCTCAAGCTGACCATAAGATGTGACTTTATGGAAAMTAGCAAGCCAGACACAGAAATGGGTACTGCCTCTCTGGCTAGTTTTACATCAATTTGACAAAGCTAGAGATATCAGCAGGAGAGGAGACTCAATTAAAAAAAATGCCTTGATAAGGCTGTAGGCAACCTTTGGAGCATTTTCTTAATTAGTGATAGATGGTGGAGGGCCACACCCATCACGGGTGGTGCCACACCTGGGCTGTAAGTCCTGGGTTCTATAAGAAAAGCAGATGGAAGAAGCCATGGGGAGTAAACCAGTAAGCAGCACCCCTCCATGGCCTCTGCATCAGCTCCTGCCTCCAGGTTCCTGCTCTGACTTCCYGTTTGCTGATGCACTGTGATGTGGAAGCATGAGCCTTTCTTCCCCAAGCTGCTTTGGTCGTGGTGTTGCATCACAGTGATAGTAACTCTAAGACAACTAGCTAACTGGCTCCAGGGTCATCTGGAACCAACCAGTGCTCAATGAATACCATTATAACTTTGCATTGGTTTGGTCTGTAAGGTACTTTACAAGCCCGTTTCAAATCTGTGACCTTTCACAAAACTTGATAGCATACAACATGGATTTGATGTCCTATTTCTATCCAAATTCCCCAAAGCTTCAGCACAAAGTTATCATGGTATCTGGTCAGTATGTCTGGTTAAGGGATGAAGACCAGCTATTAAAAATGCTCTGTCAAGGTTTGTGAATTCAGGCTCATTTATTCTGAACTATAAGCCCTGATATATTGTTGAGTTTCATCAATGATTTCATGAGGAGATAGAAAAAGGGCTAAAATGAGCAAGTACTATTAGCACGGAGTCAAGTGTTTAGCTGATTACTGTCAACGTCATAMCATTCCTGAGTTTTATTTCTGTTAAGTTGCTTTGTGGACCTACCTCTWACAAGCGAACTGTGGCCAAAGCCTGAACTGTTTAAAGCTTTCTCTTGCAAAAACGCAAGCTTTTCGATAAGAAAGTGCTTTTAATGTCTAAGTCATCAAATGTGAAAAAGCATACAAGAGAACAAACCAGCACGCGTTATTTTAAAGTTACTTTTTAAGTGATGGCTGACTTACGCAGTCAGTAACTGACTTATGGCCACAGTAACTCTCCAGATGCAGGCAGCATCAACCGGGAGCCACCCAGAAGGCTCCGCAAAATGACAATTTTTTTTTTGCTTTGTGCATCCAGCGAGAAGGGAAACCCTGCACCGCCGCCTGAGGCTAGGGCACTGGTTTCCCCACGCCCCGCCCCGCAATGCGCCTCCGGGAAAGACCCTCCAGTTCTCCGGAGACRGGGTCAGGGCAAGGCTTAGGCGAGGTACAAAGTGGCTCTGGCCCGCGTCCACCCTGCCCACGCCCTCCCGCCCGCCGCCGCGTCCGTGCCTCCGCACCTGTAAGTCCCGCGCACTCGGGGGCCGTGACCTCGAGGACCCCCGCTCCTGGTCCTCCGGCTCCGCGCGGCCACCCTCCGCCATCTTTCACCCGCTTGCGGCGCCCGCCCCGGACCCGCGACTTCCGGGGCTGGTTGCTTAGCGACTGTGGGCGGGGCGGAGCCACTCCGTGACTCCCACCCCCTTCGAGAGGGGGCGGAGCCGTGCCGCGTTTGCAAGATTCCTCTGGGTTCATTTTCCCCCTGACCAGCTCAAAACCTCTCTCTGTAGGGTTCCGTCCCTCAGGGCTTGCCAGTTTTTTCCCTTTTTGAGATCTGTCTGCAGCCACTGTGCGACTCGCTGGGAGATACTGTAGGTTGCCCTAGATTCCAACGTTGTCTTCCAAGTTCATTTAACTCAACAGGGCATTATCTTAACAGAAGAACGTTGCAACATCACCTTTCATTTCCCCTTATCTCTCATTTCCCCCTTATCCGGGATTGGATGGTAAATTAGTCCTTCTAAGCGGATCCGTACTGAGGATAGRAAACACGGTTAAGCTTTTGGTATTGAGAATGGAGACAAGAAGCCATCTTCTTCTCCACTGGGATTGACTTAACTCTTGTCTTGAATCCCAGACACTTACACCTCCAAGAATTGCCTCCCAAGAAAGAGGAAGTCTTGGCCTTTATGAAATTTATAAGCTAGCGAGGGAAAGAAAGACATAAGCAGGTAACAAACACTACAATTTGCAAATAAGCTTTGCAAAGGGTATTATTATTCGAGACCTGTATGTGAATGGAGAATAGTCTCAGGGTCCCTGTTGTGTGCACCACACTAGGAGGGAACCTACAGGCTGCTGCCTGGGCTGTTCTTTAAGTTCCAAGCACTTAAAAAGCAACACATTTTATGAGGTAAAGAAAGTGAAACCGAGTGGTCTGTAACAGACCTTCTAGAATTAAATCCACATCTTAGCTACTTTTCTTGATTGCCTCTGGTACGTAGATACAGCCACATACGTAGGTTTTCGGGTTCCTATGAAGACACTAATCACATGATTATTTTTTTAAAATATATATATAAAATTTGCGTCCTTTTCTCCTGTAAATTTGTTTTAGCTCAGTTTTATCCTCAGGCCCAGCTTGAGACTGGGAGGGCAAAGGTCGATGGTCCCTCTCCTCAGTTTGGAGTATTCCACTTGTATTGCTGGGTACGCAATGCTGTACTTGATTGAATAAGGCAGATGATAATTAAACTAGAAACTAGCAGYGCAAGTTACCAAGCCTTGCCTTGCTGTCYTGATACACATTCTGCCTTTAAAAATTCCCATTACTTTTTTGGCAAGAAATGACCCAGAGAGCCAATTCCTTTCAGTGTTGGTCCCTGAAGGAGACCTACTTTCCACAGTTGTTGGGCCAGAAAGGACCACAAGTAAAACGTCACAGCTATGTTCTGCGACAGATAATGGAAATACCTTACTCATGTCAGCAAAATATTATGTGGCTGTTTAGAAATGATTATGTTTAGAAGTGATTATGAGGTGGTCAGAAAGGGACCTAGAGATTTAGGCTTATRTTAGATTCTGAAGTGATAGTAGCCATGCTTACTTACTGGGCCAAGGTCACCAGATGTGGCCTTGAGTAATGAAAATCAGTCTGGCTGGAGGGGCCAYGGCAAGACTGAGACTGTGACAATTTTAKTGAGAGCAATCAGACTTTTATACCTTTACCAGATATRGAATRTAGTGGCAACTGTCGAGATCAATATGGTTGTATTTGCCTGGATACAATGGYRTTTGCAAGCTCTCCAGGTAAGACCAGGTATCCTGTTAAGTTTGCAGGCTTCCTTAATGTCTGAAAGAACATAGAAAGAAACATAAAGCAGTTGGAATGCTTTGCTGGCTGTGGGAGCGCATGAGTCTCTCATCAACTGGCAGGCCCTTTGTGCTCCAGGAGCCATGGACTCTAACATGAAGCACCAATGACACATGCCTTTCAAGGCAGCTAGGCCAGNAAGAATTGCCTCCCAAGAAAGAGGAAGTCTTGGCCTTTATGAAATTTATAAGCTAGCGAGGGAAAGAAAGACATAAGCAGGTAACAAACACTACAATTTGCAAATAAGCTTTGCAAAGGGTATTATTATTCGAGACCTGTATGTGAATGGAGAATAGTCTCGCGGTCCCTGTTGTGTGCACCACGCTAGGAGGGAACCTACAGGCTGCTGCCTGGGCTGTTCTTTAAGTTCCAAGCACTTAAAAAGCAACACATTTTATGAGGTAAAGAAAATGAAACCGAGTGGTCTGTAACAGACCTTCTAGAATTATATCCACATCTTAGCTACTTTTCTTGATTGCCTCTGGTACGTAGATACAGCCACATAGGTAGGTTTTCGGGTTCCTATGAAGACACTAATCACATGATTATTTTTTTAAAAAAATTTTTTAAATTTGCGTCCTTTTCTCCTGTAAATTTGTTTTAGCTCAGTTTTATCCTCAGGCCCAGCTTGAGACTGGGAGGGCAAAGGTCGATGGTCCCTCTCCTCAGTTTGGAGTATTCCACTTGTATTGCTGGGTACGCAATGCTGTACTTGATTGAATAAGGCAGATGATAATTAAACTAGAAACTAGCAGYGCAAGTTACCAAGCCTTGCCTTGCTGTCYTGATACACATTCTGCCTTTAAAAATTCCCATTACTTTTTTGGCAAGAAATGACCCAGAGAGCCAATTCCTTTCAGTGTTGGTCCCTGAAGGAGACCTACTTTCCACAGTTGTTGGGCCAGAAAGGACCACAAGTAAAACGTCACAGCTATGTTCTGCGACAGATAATGGAAATACCTTACTCATGTCAGCAAAATATTATGTGGCTGTTTAGAAATGATTATGTTTAGAAGTGATTATGAGGTGGTCAGAAAGGGACCTAGAGATTTAGGCTTATRTTAGATTCTGAAGTGATAGTAGCCATGCTTACTTACTGGGCCAAGGTCACCAGATGTGGCCTTGAGTAATGAAAATCAGTCTGGCTGGAGGGGCCAYGGCAAGACTGAGACTGTGACAATTTTAGTGAGAGCAATCAGACTTTTATACCTTTACCAGATATRGAATRTAGTGGCAACTGTCGAGATCAATATGGTTGTATTTGCCTGGATACAATGGYRTTTGCAAGCTCTCCAGGTAAGACCAGGTATCCTGTTAAGTTTGCAGGCTTCCTTAATGTCTGAAAGAACATAGAAAGAAACATAAAGCAGTTGGAATGCTTTGCTGGCTGTGGGAGCGCATGAGTCTCTCATCAACTGGCAGGCCCTTTGTGCTCCAGGAGCCATGGACTCTAACATGAAGCACCAATGACACATGCCTTTCAAGGCAGCTAGGCCAGGCCAGCCTCATGATGTATGAGGGAATCCATGAATAGAAGTAGTGGTGACCAGTAACCRGAYGGAGATCGCCTGTCTTCATAGCACCTTCCCCATTTTTGGTAWGTCAGGAATCACAATAGTAAGATGAATCAGTGGAGAGCCTCATCAGGCACAGACAACTCTAACCTCATAATTTACCCAAAATTCATATTTGTGTAATTGTACTTATGCTGAGCATCACTGAGGTGAGGCTCAGACCTGACTTTCACCTGTTGTTTCATCTGTTGAAATATTTTTATCCTGTTTCTAGAACATTTGACAGAATAGAGAATGTTTACAGCTGGTAATTTCCATGGCTKGCATATACCATTTATGCCCTCAACAATAACTTCTGGCTGAGGGATGGTCTTCATATTTTATAAGTAAGGGGTGGCAGAGAAACAAGATGGATTTTCTTATGTCACTCAGCTAACAGGCACCAGATCTAAGTTTTAAATTCAGGTGYGTTATACTCAAAAGTTCATACTTTTCTTTTGACCCCGTCCCTGCTTCCTGGGAGTTGTTCTGTACTCCTGGCAACACTGCACAGTGTTTCTGCCTAAGGGCCTCTTGCTTCCTTTCATACCTTCCCCCTCGATGCCCGTCAACAACATCCAGTCCTTAACCAATGATATTCCCTTGGGTTCTGCTTTAGCATTTTTTATTCTCTGGCTGTATGCAACTTCACTATTCAGTGTCATCTGTTCTTGTACCTGTCATGTATATACAGCTGATTCTCATTATCTCCACTTGTGTTCCATGGTCTTAGTGAATACCGAATCATTGCTGTTGAGACACAAGGTTATGTCCTTGAAGTTCCTGTTTATGTTTACCAGGTGATTGGTGCATAGTATTGTTCTTTGTCTCTTTCTGTATGAAGACACTTTATGTGATATACACTATGGCTTCATTAACATTGAACTCACCTTCCTAGCGCTGTAATTCCTTCTCGATGGAAGTTTGCCTAACGTGCAGTGCGTTCTCCCCAAGGCACATCCACTTAGGAACACTAGACAACAACCCAGCACTTCACTTGCAGGCAGTTTTAAATAGATCCAGAAGGAAAAGCACAAAATATGAAGGATGCAGCATTAAGGAGACTGCCAAAAGGGGTACTTCTTTACAGTGTCAGAGCTGAAAAAGGCAGTCTCTCCTTGTTTGACCTCCTTTAGAAAAGCTC
>BDUI01050859.1:0-10065 GCA_002335545.1 Apodemus speciosus | reverse complement strand
ATGTCATGATATCTAATCACCTCTTAAAGGTCCCACCTATTAATACCACCACAGTGAAGAAATGAAAACTGGGTTTTCTGCTGGAGAATTTTATGTTTACTTGAAACATTGAGGAAGAAACCTCAATGAAGAAATGCTTCCAAGATCAGGCTACTGGAAAGCCTGCAGGGCATTTTCTTAATTAGTGATTAATGTGGGAGAGGCAGCCCATTGTGAGTGGTGCCATCCTCTCTGGTGATCTTGGTTTCTATAAGAAAGTAAACAGAGCAAGCCAGTAAGCAGCACTCTTCCATGGCTTCCATCAGCACCTGTCTACAAGTTCTTGTCCTGTTTGAGTTCTGGTCCTGACCTCTTTTGATAATAAACAATTATATGGAAGTTTAAGTCAAATTAACCATTTCTTCCCTGACTTGCTCTTGGWCATGCTATTTTATAACAGCATTGTAACACTAGCTAGGACAGGTTTCAACATGAACCTCTGAGTGACAGCATTGAGAAAATTAAGTTCATTAACTGTGATTAATTCATTTTGACAATAAACTGTTTTTCACCTTCCTATAAAAAAAACTGAATGGTGTTAGTATAGAAACAGGCAAGTAGATCAATTAAATAGAATTGAAGACTCATAAATGAAACCACACACCTATGGTCACTTGATCTTTGACAAAGGAGCTAAAACCATTCAGTGGGGGGGAGGGAATTAGCATTTTCAAAAAATGGTGCTGGTTCAACTGTCAGTCTGTATGTAGAAGAATGCAAATTTATCCATACCTATCTCCTTGCACAAAGCTCAATTCCAAGTGAATCAGGGACCTCCACATGAAACCAGATACACTGAATCTAACAGAAAAGAAAAAGGGGAAGAGCCTCGAATATTTGGGCACAGGATAAAAGTTCCTGAACAGAACACCATTGGCTTATGCTTTAAGAGCAGCAATAGACAACAGGGACCTCATAAAATTGAAAAGTTTCTGTAAAGCAAGGACACTATCAATAGTACAAAACGGCAACCAACAGATTAGCTAAAGATATTTACCAGCCCTATATCTGATAGAGGGCTAATATCCAAAATATACAAAGAACACAAGAAGGCAGACTTCAGAGAACCAAAATAACCCTATTAAAAAGTAGAGTACAGAGCTAAATAGAGAATTCTCAACTGAGGAATCTCAGTGGCTGAGAAACATTTAAAGAAATGTTCAGCATCCTTAGTCATCAGGGAAATGCAAATCAAAACAACCCTAAGATTCCACCTCCCATCAGTYAGAATGGTTAAGATSAAAAACTCAGGTGACAGCAGGTGCTGRCAAGGATGTGAAGAAAAAGSAACACTCCTCCATTGCTGGTGGGATTGCAAGCTAGTAAAACCACTTTGGAAATCAATCTGGTGGTTCCTGACTGGTCCTGGGAGGGGGGTGGTTGACGCCCCTTTGTAGAGGGATGCTGGAGCAGTGGGGTGGGAGAGTGTGGGTGGATGGGGGAGCACTCTCATACAGGCAAAAGGGAAGGGGGAGGACAGATGTGGGATGGGGGTGGCAGAGGGTTAACCAGGAAGTAGGATATCATTTCAGATGTAAACGAATGGGATGATTAATAATAATAAAAAAGAGACATTTTAATTATATTGCACATTACATACATGTGTTGAAATATCAGGTTATACCCCATAAATGTGTGTAATTGTCATTTATTTATGGGAAAATTAAAATGTTTAAAGTCTTTCTAAAACTTTAAAAAATAAAAAACGTCAAAGAAAATTTAGTTATTGTCAGAGCGTGAAATTCACTAGTACAAGCCCCTTTATTTTTCTTCTTTTGAGAAATCTATTATTCTGAAAAGCTTGTATTTATAGGTGTTTTGTTTGTTTCCCTTAAAGCTCCCAATGTCCTGATTACTAATAAATATTGTTTATTTATTAGTTTTGGCTACAACATGATGTGGTCAGGTTGTCTCCTGGTCTGCTCAGTTCAGTGTTGTGGAAAAATTTCCTCTGCTTGACCTGGTACATCTTTCCCTAGATTTGGGAATATTTCTATTGAGATGTTACTGAAAATGCTTTTCGTGGTTTTGGTATGTGATTCTCTTTCTGTGTCCATGTCTCATAGATTTGGGGTTCCATAAAACACAAACATCTGCTTTTATCTTGGAATCAGTCCACTTTCGTTCTTGTTTAGACATTTTACTTCTGCTTTGTTTCCAAACAAAGCTATGATGTCCTTATCCATTCAGTTGGTGAGAATCTTCACAAAGACTTTTATGGAGTTATTTTTTCATTTCTGACATTTCAGGGATTTTATCAGTGCTTCTGTCTCTCTACTGAATTCCATGCTCATATTTTATGTCATCCTCATTTAGGTCAGCCAATTGTTTCTGTGTCTATGGAGTCCATTCAATCCAGTGTGTGTCCTGTTTGCTTCCTCTGAGCATCTTTATATTTTTCTTTGAATTCCTTAGGATTAAATCTAAACCACACCCAAGAGAGGTCATTTTTGTATGATAATCAGTTTTCCCATGAGGTTTTTCTGGTTTTGCTTTGATATTGTTCCTCTGGCATTTGGCCATTGGTCACATTGTTTTTTAATTACCATTATTCTTCCTGATAAAATGTTTGCAATGTTCAAGATACACTTAAGAATTCAATCTAAAGGTTTCTTAAGTACCTAGAAATAAAAGTGTGTTCGACTCAGCTATGGTACTCTTGACACATATCCAAAGGATTCTACACCCTATGTCTTTCAGATCCATGYTCTCTTAGTCCTCTGTTTCCTGGAGACTGCTATGGCTGAAGATAGTCACCTCTTAAAGCAAAACTGAAGTCAGATTTTCTTGTGTGGCTTAGGTGAGATCTGCACTCAGCATCATCATCAATGAAGCATAGTAAGAGCCCTTAGATAAGTCATTAGAAATGTTCATCACTAGTCTGGTGAGTAATGCAGCATCTTAGTGACAAACTTAGCTCAAGTATCTACTGCAATCCTGTAACAACTCTAGTCTCTAGAAGWCCAGCCCTTCTTCCTTCCATTCCCCTCCTCAGCTGTTGGTCATACCAGCTCTAATTTTTTCAGGCACATTTCTTGTGTAATTCCTGAGATACAGAACCTATGATATCATCAAATCTTGTCAAACGCTGGCCTATATAAAACTAACTTTGTTCATGTTTTCATGCTTTGGTTTGTAAGTGTTTAAATGGGTTAGAGGTTATGTACTTATGATGAACTTTTATCCAGTGAGATACTCAAGTACTGAAAGGTATTTGATAGCTTACTAAAGTAAATGTTCTTCATGATTCCAGCTTCCCACATCTCCTTTCCATTATGGCAATTACATACCATTTTCATTACTATTGTGCCAGTCTGATTTCCTGGCAGAATTTGAAATACTATGAATTTCTTTATGCTTAAGTAGGAGAACCTGGACTCACATYACCAGTAGGCTTCTGGGAGGAAATGGAAGCCATCAGATGAGAACGCTTCCTGCCCAGTATTCTCATCAAACATCCTACTTCCTCACCAGCTCCTCRGCTGCTTGAGGACTTCCTTGAATGAATGAATAAAGCAAGGAAATTTGAAGAATGAATTAAATTTTTAGAAAATGTAAGACAGAAAAAAATCTTTTTAAGGCTAAGCATAATGCTAGCAAAAGTGAAAAAATAAAATTTATCCTTTGAGATATTGTCACTACTAGAAATGCAAAAGCAAGGCTTTATTTGCAGAAGTGTTAAATGGTTATAAATGAAAGATTCAACTCAGACAAACTTGGTAATAAGAAACAGCACAACAATAATATAACTATTAAAGAAATTGAATTTGCAATTTAAAAAATCCGTATTAGAAAACTCTAACTTTGGTTAGATCTAATGCATAGTTCAATAATTTGTGGTAAAATTAGAACAACATACAAAAGCATTTTCTGCACCCATAATAACATTTATATAAAAGTTATTGTGGATAACATGGTGTAAAAAGGAAGAAATGAAGAAAGAAAGAAAGAAAGAAAGAAAGAAAGAAAGAAAGAAAGAAAGAAAGAAAGAAAACTGAGCCAGAGCCTAGACTTGCTCTGTAACAAAATTACAAAACTATTCCACTTCAAAGTCACAAACTGAGTCCAGCAATCACCTAAAAATTGCATAAATGTGTGTTAAAGTTACCATCTAAGTATCAGGTAAATAAAATTGACATAAGTAAATGAAATGGAAATAGGGAAATATATCAATAGCCATCGTACCCAATATTGTAGCAAATGTGATAACATTCAACATTCATTTACTCTAAAATCTCCTGAAAAGTGGGAGAGCAAAGATGGCAAGCAAAGATAACTGAAAAATTTGGATATAAGAGCATCGCTTATTAAGCTTTTCCCCTGGAGCAATCTGAGACAATGGAGCTAGAAAGGAAGGCAATCAAAAATAGCCAGTCATCACTCCTATCAGGGTCCATTCTGTGCAAAAATAGTAGCTGAACAAAGAAAAATTTAAAAAGTCAACTTTTACCAATATACATTGGTAGATACATCAGTTAGACAGCTAAAGGCAAATAGTGAAGTCAGCTATAAGCTGTTATCTGATGGCATTCTTAGTTTTGAGTTGGTGGAAGCTAGACACTAGATTCTAAAAGGATTTATCTTGTATTCTCAAGGATGTTAAGTTACCCACATGGTTAGGCATTAAATGGCTGTAGGAGAACTAAGATAGCCCAACATAATTTGCCAAGACATTGGAACATTCCAACTCTCCATTACAATTAATATTCTAATCAGTCCATCAGCCTTGTAGTATATTTAATATAGGAGTTTTAGTACTTCCAATAACTTTAAATAACAAAGTATATAAACAATTTGTTTGTGTGTGTACTAAAGAGATATTAATAAAAATGTACCATAAATTATACCTTAGCACAATCCCAACAAAAAAAGAATATGAACATCAAAGAATTTCATGGCAACTTCCGAAAGAATAGATGTGTCAGTTTATATTAAGATGGATAAAAAGAGAGGTTAAACCAAATAATAAAATAAGATGTATCAACTGAAATAGGAGTAAACAGTGACAGAAACAAACTGTCTCACCAAAAACATTATTAGTGTTCCACTGCAAGGACTAGAGTATGAGGAACATCATTCCTGAGACAAAATAGATTATAAGGAAAGGCCAAAGGAGACAGCTTAGCAGTCAAAAGTGCTCACTGTTCTTGCCAAAGATTTAAGTTACCTACTTAGGACCCAAGTTAAGTAGGTCACCACTGCTGTAACTCAAGCTCCCAGGTGACCATCATCCTCTTCTGGCCTCCATGGGTACCTACATTCATGTGCATATTGCCAGGCATAAACACAAACATACAAGGGTGAGTTAGAAAAATCTTTAAAAAAGTATCATTCTTGAAATACATACTTATGTCTCAAGAATGAAAAGAAATTAAACATCATGCAAATCAAAATATCAACTGGATGATGACCTTCCGCAAGGAGACAAGTTAGTGACTAAGTGGAGGTAAGAGGGGGAATGTTTACATCATCACTAAGATAAGTCTCATCATCTTTGAAGCGCAGATCAAAGGGGATTGACAGATGTCTCAGCTGCCCACCATGCTGAACCTACTTCACCTGCATGGAAGCCCTCCTTTCTCTGCCTGTGGCAAGGCAGTGTGCTGCTGACATTACACACTGGGGGGCTTTCAGAAAGCTTCTGGAACGTAAATAGGACTTTCTTCCTGGATTGTCAGTTTAATATCAGAATCATTTATTATCACCATCCTGGAAAATGATCAAGTGTGGGGTGCCAAAAATGCCCAGACAATAGTTCTTCTTAAGAGCCGAAATTCACTATTTCTATTCTTTTTTTCTATCATGGCAAAGTCCATTTTAAATGATTAAGTTCATAGACAAACACAAGATGATTCACAGTCTGTGTGAGTATCTTTGTGTCTTTGTGGCAGGGCTCTGATGGTTCTGACCAGGTCTGATGTAGACTTTGGTAAAGTCTGGGAACTTGTGTAGTTTATTCCTCCAGACCCTCTCAAAATTCCTTGTGTTTTAAAGCATTTTCTTAGAACACTTCCAATATTCAAGTGAGTTGGAGGTATGGTATACTGAACATTCATCCTATTCTGTATACTACTATGAGATTTTATCTGACTTGCTTTAATTTATTTGCTGGTTTACATGTTTATCAATCATTAGTCAATTTAATAACATGATAACAATATTTAACAGCCAGTGATTCAATCACAAGGTTAAATCTTAATGAAGCCAGCATCAGAAATCAAAGCTTTCCAAAAAGCATAACGTCATGTCTCTAGCTCCTGAATCAAAAGCAAATGGTCTGCAAAAGGGAACCTTTCCCTTAAATGTGGTATTTTCAGGAAATTATCTTAGTCTTCACATCCTCATTTCATTTTTAATTTGTCTATAAATTTTCACGGTGAGTTCAAATAGACTTCTTCATAGGTTTTCTAGTATATTCTTTAATATGTGTTAGAAATCCTCAAAACTGAAATCCTAGAAGATTGACTATTTTTTATAATCAACAAATACAGGAGGCTATCAGTAAACAAGTTATATCCGAGTCTCGGGGGGACACTTGCTAATGGAAGGTTTCTCAATGTGGGCGATTTGAAGCTTGCATTTGCCATTATCTGGTGAAATAGTTTGCATTAAGCCTAGCACGAAGTAATGTTCTTCCGCACATGTTTTTTTCTTGAATTCCCTTCAGACATGATTGCAGAAAACCAGCCTTTGCAAAGCCTGTTCTCTCTTCTGCTGTGCAGCGATTTCCCTTCTCATGTTTCTGTCAGAATGAAAATTAGATTCTGAGACAGCTCTGCACCCAATACCTTTGCCGAGGTGTGAAATGCTCAGGTTTCTGTGGCCATAATGAACATATGCAAAGTCATTTTAGACAGCCTGTCTTGGAGCATAAAGAGACTCTGCTTCTGGGCTCACAGTTAGGCTGCCTGTAACACACATGTCCTCCAAAAGCCAGCCACACAGGAGACTAGGGCATTTGCTTGTCATTTGAGTACCTGAATTCCAAGCACTGTCAGTGTTTACAGCCCTGTTAAATTTTCTGAGTTTCTTTTTGCTTGCAACTAGTATGTTAGAATCATGTTTGGCAGAATGGTACAGAATCCTGAGTCTTCTGGGAATGGCCAGAGAAGATGTATTTTTGTATGAAAATTAAATACAAAGATAAGTTAAAATAATTCTACAGCAAGAATTCATATTCCATTAGCATGGAAAGGGGAGGGGAACTGGATGGAAATCTTGTTCCATTGTATCCAACATTACTGCTTTGGTTATTTTGAAGAGTGGCATTGATAGACTATCATCAAAATAAATTAAAATTTGTTATTTTTAGATTAACGATAGATGACATCTTGTCCTTTGACAGTCACAAAAGAAAACCTATATTTTTAGTTCTGTGCATATGGGAAAGTGATAAATCATGGACATGAAACATATAGTGACTGAACTCACATGATCACATAACACTTCAGAGTACAAGGAAATGTAAGGTTCTGAGTACACATGCATAATGAATATACAAAGTGGTAAAACCTGCCAGCCAAGCATATCAAGGAGTGCTGAGCTTGGGCAAGGAGACAAAGACTAAAGCAGCTTCAGTCCACATGGGAGAGGTGTGCTGTGGAGATGCAGGTCTATTCACCTGGATCTAGGACCTGGGTTAATATTTATGTTAAATGTCAAGAGGAAGGACTGAAGAGATGGCTGAGTGGTTTAAAACACTTGTCAATCTTGCAGAGGAGTCATTTTGTTTCCATCCACCTACAGGACAGCTCACAACCATTTATAACTCCAGTTCCAAGGGATCTGATGTCCTCTTCTGGACTCCATGGTCCGCAGATATACACACACATACATATATGGTAAGCACTCAGATATTTTTCTTTAATGTCTGGAGGATACATGAAATTTCTAGCAAATCTAAATCCTATTAAGATAAAATCAACACACAGTATTGTTATATTCCTTCACACCAACAATGGACAATAGAGACACTGAATTACTAAGATGCCTATTTAAAATTGCATCAAAGATGATAATAACAGTATCTGACTTGTATATTGAAAACTCCCTACAACACTGAAATTAAGACTCTAAGTAACTAAGAAAACCTCCTGTGTGTTTAGATAGAAGTTGTCATTGCTGATACAGTAGGAATCTGTGTTCATTTTCTTGTGTTTCTGTAACAACTGGCTACATTGTCCATCATCTTATTTTTATCCTATTATTATATATCTCTAGATGAGAATTAAAATTCTATAAATAAACCAATATAGATATGGAATTTTAATGAGCATGCCAAGAACATCAAAGAGGAAAAACTGAATCTATTAAGCAAATGAGTAATAGAACTGTGTATCCATATGCAGTGGGATGAGTTTGAACTATACCTTATATGTCATAAAACCATTCGGTGTTTTACATTGGTGGTGATAATTCCGTGATCTTGTGAACAAAATGCAAAGTACTTAAATTTGTCAAATTAAGCATTATAGAATACTGAATAGAGAATTTGTGTTACCCTAAATTCCCTGAAAAATTAGTCCTTCTTTTTCTTTCTTTGCATAGTGTTGACAGGGCTTGCTTCTACTAAGAATAACTTCCTGAGAAGAAACTACACATATCAGACCTTCAAAGGTGGAAATCCTCTAAAGAATTTTATAGAGAAGAGTAAATGACTGCCCACATTTTTCATTCTCTTCAACAGACTGAAATTAGTGTAGAAAATAAGAATTTTAGATGCTCTTATAGCTAGCAGTAATTAAGAGAAAAGGAAGGGGTATAGACAGAGTAGTACAGAAAGAAGATAATTATGGATTAAAGCCTGAATGTGTATCCTCACCAAACATATACATTCAAACCTGAATCCCTAGCGTGGATTTTAGAGGTTATTTAGTTTGGATGAAATGACATAGGATCTTCCTAGAAGGGGGTTAGTGCCATATAAACAGGAGGAGCGATAAGAACTGAGATCTGATAATTTCTCAAGCTCTTTTTCCCTCTGTCTCCCCTTGATCCTACATCCCCATATATTTCAGTTTTCATTTCTTTTTACTCTTTCTCCCTCCCCTTCTTTCTGTCTCTAGAATCACACGAGGTCCTTCACATTCAGGCAGAAGTCATTTGATCTATGACCTACAGGACTCCCAAAGTGAAATATAAATCTTTGTTGAAAAGAGCCATTCAATCTATGATTTTGCAACAATAATCTGATTTGATTAATGCACTGTATAATKATAAGGAAGAGGGATGTGAGAGAATTCTGAGAAATAAGAAACATACTTACTTAATTAAAAGGTCTAGATCAGAGACAAAATTTAAAATGKAGATTATTTTAAAATAATTTTGTTTGTTTGATTTTTTTAAATGAAGATACTTTGAAACCACAAGTAAATTGCAGATATAAACTGGAGTAAGATTGCATTGTTGATGAAGTTGTGTGTTTGGATGTAGCTGTTTTGCTTCTTTTGAAAAAAAATGAAGCCATATCAAATATTTTTATTAAATTTTTAATCATGGAGAAGTTATAGAGCAAGCTATATTTTTTACCATCTCTGCTGCAATGTGTCTATGTACTCATTCTATAATATACTCAGGATACAGAATTCAGGTGAAGGAAATCTACTGAGTACTTATTTAAATTGTTTGTTTTAATTTTATTTGTGATGAGCTAGTCCTTCAAAATGAGAGCAGGGAGGGCATAGTTGGTAAAGATTAGGAGGTTAAGAAGGCAGAAAATGGAAATGTATGGCAAGCAGGAGGCTGAMCAATAGTAAGGGATGCATAGCCTTATCTACAAATGGTGCTGGTTCAACTGGAGGTCAGCATGCAGAAGAATGCTAATCAATCCATTCTTATCTCCTTGTACTAAACTCAACTCCAAGTGGATCAAGGACCTCCACATAAAACTAGACACACTGAAACTAATAGAAAAGAAACAGGGGAAGACCCCTGAGGACATGGGCACAGGGAAAAAGTTCCTGAAACAGTACACCAATAACTTATGCTCTAAGATCAAGAATTGACAAATGGGACCTCATAAAATTA
>BDUI01050858.1:4006-14310 GCA_002335545.1 Apodemus speciosus | reverse complement strand
TCTAACCTCTCAGAGTTCATCAGGGTTCAGCCTGAGAGCATGCAGCTCTCTAGCCAACCTTTCCCAATCTAAACACCCTGCCCTCAGCTCTCCTTTCCATTTCCTTTGGGGGGGGGGAAGGGTAAAAACTTTGCCCTACGTGGCTTAAAACAAAATAAAACAAACAAAAAGAAACAACTGTCTAATGCTTGCTCTAGCTCCAGGAGCAGAAGCCCCCWGAAGGAAGCAAGGTGTATCTGCTACAGGATCTGACTCATGAGCCCATTTCCACATCAAAAGCATGTGCCTTCCTAGACGTGTGGCCCACCCTTCAGGTTTACCTGACCCAGTGGCAGTAAACACCCCAGAGTCTATTCCTTTTGCTGCCACGCCCTGACCCTACAGCATAAGAGCCTTTCAGAAGCCTTTTGGGAACGTTTTTCTGTGTGCACAGGACATCTGGACAAGATTTCTTCAACCCTGACTTCTTTGGTGAAGTCTAGAAGGGAGGCCTCTAAAATAGGGGTGAAATGACTCACTCGGGCAGATGAGCYCCAGGTRCTTTTCCTGTAAATCTAATTGCTAATATCTGAGGCAGGAGGACTCGGGGCCTTTCGTGTGCTGTATCTCATTGGTGTTCATAAGCCTCTCGGTATCTAATTGCACTGGATCTCAACAACATTGGAGGTGTGTGTGTGTGTGTGTGTGTGTGTGTGTGTGTGTGTGTGTGTGTGTGTGTGTGCACACGCGCGCGCGCGCTCTCTTGACAGAGAGTTCAAAAACCCAGATGCTGAGCCAGAATGCCTGGGAGGGAAACCACTGACCTTGGTATTCCTATCCCTCCGGTTTCCCTGTCTCCTCAGCTTCAAAATGGGACCAACGCTGATGCCTAGCACATAATGAGCACTCTCCACGTGTTTATTAAAGAATGTTCTCATTGGGGGGGGATGGGGAGGTTAAACAGTACAGGCAGGCTGAGCTTGCCTGGAGGTGCCTGGCTGAAATGCAAGACGCATCAGAATACTGTGCTCCAAGACTCTTCATGCCCTGTCAGGATTCTCCAGGAAGCGCCCACTCTCCACGCTCCCGTTTGTCCCTGCCGCCTTGGGAAAGCACCTCTGTGAGAAAACAATGCAGGCTGTTACCCAACAGCAAGAGTCATGAACCTGGAGTACAGCTCTGTCTTGAAAATTTACACAACTCAAGCCATCATTTGAGCCACTTGAAAGTGTATAATTTGCCTGTGTACAAACATCACCACTATGCAATTCCAGAATATTTTCACCATTCCAAAAAGAAATTCYGCTACATCTTTCCTTCACTTGCCACAAGGTTTTTGAGGCGTGTCTACAATGTAGCAAGGGTCCGGCTTCATTTCTTTCTATGGATCTTCTATTTATCCATTCGCTGGTTTATAGACACGTGACTGAGTCTGCCTTTGTGCTACTGTGAACTTCCCTGTTACAGTCCTTACAGTTGTCATTTTGCTTTAAGGGAAAAAAAAGATACACATTATTTAGTATCTATCTATCCTAGCAGATATAGAGTGATATCTTGCTGTGGTTTTGAGATGCATGGTCAAAATTATAATAATTGAGAGAACAGTGTATGAATTATGTCCTTTGTTTTGTTTGAATAAAGGATAGGGCTTACCCGCACATAGATCACAGCAAGGAAAGCTAACGCCCAAGCATTCGAGAGACAGATTTGCTTGGTTAGTTCCTAAATGACRCAGTCAAATGGTGGCCTGTCAGGTTGGTGTGGACTTGGGAAAACCTGTATGTGGCTTATCAAGCTCTCCCATGTGCCTGGGGCCCTCCCCACTCTGGTCCTGGTGCTGGGGACCAGGTCACACCTGTCTCTTCAGGGCCTTTCAGCTGCTTTCCCCCATGGCTGGGACCAGCAGGGAGCTAGGGTGAAGGGGGCTCAGCTAATAAAACACTAGAGGCTTAATAAGACTGGCGAGGCAACGAGAGCTGTCACACCACAGGTACATCTAAGGAGGGTGAAGGAGCAGGTGGCTCAGATGCCAGCCAGTGTTATGGTTGGTCCCATGCTAAAGCAAAACCATCCTGAAGTCCAACAGAGGCAGATACGTGCTTTCTCACCACTATCAAGGTCATCCTCCGTTGCACAGCAAGTCCTAGGTCACCCTTGTCTACCTGAGAATCTGTTTCAAAGGAGAAAACGAGAGGGGGGGGGGGGACCAGAGATGTGGCTCAGCTGGCAGAGTGAGCTTGCACAAAGCTTTGACCCTGGGCGCCACATAAACTGAGCACGAAGGCACAAGCCTAGAATCTCAGCACTTGAGAGGTGAGGGAAGAGGAACAGGAGTTGCAGGTCATCTTCAGATACATAGAAGGTTCAAGCCCAGCTTGGGAACATGTGAGATTCTGTCTCAATAAGCAAATAAAATCCCAAATCAAAAGAAGCACACCCTTGGCCACCACAGGAAGGGGATGTTTGAATGTTTGGTCCCCAGCTAGGCACCGTTTGGAGAGGCGATGAAAATCCTAAGAGGCGGAGCCTAGAAAGAGGAAGTAGGTCACTTTGAAAGTTCTACCTAGTCCYAGGGGTSTCGTCTACCTGCTACATGGGGACCGCTTCCGCCCCAGGTTCCTGCCTCATTGCTATTCTGTATCACCTCAGTTCCAGAATCAATAGCCCCAGAGACACAGGACTGAAACCCCAAACAAATCTCTCCTCTTTTGAAGTTGCTCCCTTAGATGATTTGGTCACAGCCATGAAATGATAACTAGCACAGGTGACCACCCAGGTGTGGTGTCCCACAAGGTGTGGTGTCCCATCAGGTGGGGAGTCCCGGGCTTCAGGTCCCTCTTTCTTTTCACTGCTGCCTTCTGGTCATATGGTGATTATTCTTGGCTTTTGCTAGAGACAGGAGAAAAGAAAAAATACCCCTCAGCCTACTTTCAGCGTTCTTACAGGAAGGTTTGTTTAGAAGATGGCTGAAGCTCATGGATTTTTGCTCTGTAATTGTTTAGTAAACTATCCCCATTCTCTGTATCCTAAAATCATTATGATCTCTCCTGTGGACCAAGTAGACYCAACTGGACAGATTTCCTTTGGGTCACATAACAGATGTGCTGGGCTGGGTGAAAACGCCCATCCACATGGCTGACCAGTGAGGTTGAGTATCACTGGGGGAAGATCAGTCAGGACTGTTACCACAGTACCTACAGCCCAAATGGCTTGGGCTTCTAACAGCCTAGCAGATAGATTCCAAGAAAGAAAGCCAACAGTAAGTGTTCCAGGAAATGTAGAAGTTGAGAGACCCACTGTGACCCAGCCTCTAATGTCGCTTTTGTCATTTTCTGGTCACCAGGAGTGAGTCACACAGAACACTTTCCAACTCTGAGTCCAAAGACATCGTAAGCCAAGRAAACACAGGTAGACAGATCCTCAACCAAATTCCATCACACCACACTCAGTAACAGGACCAGACATCACCAACTAATGGAATGCATCCTGGTAATGTGCCAGTTGCTCAACCTATGAAAAAGCAATCCAACTAAAGCACTTTATCAATAAAATGAATAATAAAACCATGCCACTGCATACAGATGGATGCCGAAAGTGCACAGGACAAAAATCCAACCACCTTCAAGAGAAGAACCACCACAAGGGAGGGGGGGAGCTTTCTCCACAGGAGGAAGGGGATTTATGAGCAGTCCACGGTGCAAAGCACACTTCACAGGGAAAGACAGAAAGCTTTCKCCTCAGGAACAGGCGTAGGCCAAGGAATCCACTCTCAACACTTCTGTGTAGTGTCACACTGRAGAATCTCCACAGGGCAACCAGAAAGAAAAAAAGCAAAACTACTTCTATTTGTAAGCAACATTGTCTTACGTGCAGACAACCTTGCAAAAGAAGAAAATTCCTAAGTCTAACAAGTAGAGACACAACCAGCTATATGTATTTCTATGCCCTAACCATGAGCAATCAGAAAGTGAAATTAAGATCCCATGGACCACTGCGATGCAAACGTATGACACTTATAAATAAGTTTAACCCCAGTAGTGTGGCCTTGTCTGTGGAAACTGCACACACAGTTGACAGAAATGAGKAACCGAAGGCAAGAACACAAACCTCTGCCACCTAGGTATGCATGGAAGGTTCTAGTATCAGGACAGGGGCTACAATGTGGACCCTGACTGTGCCTGAGAGGCCCATATATGTAATGAGGCACTACTGGGAACCGAGTTAGAGGTATGCCCAGTCAGGGAATATTGGAACCTAGGTCCACCTCCTAGCTGCCACAGATGGCTAGCTTCTTCTGCAATGTTCTCTCTCTCACACACACACACCCCCCAAAGCCCCATGATGAGCTGCCTCTTCAGAGGCCCAAGAGTGACAATGCCAAGCGAACATGGCTGACCACCCCCTAAAACCATGAGTCCATGTTATAAGTCAGCTACTGCGGGTAATTCTAACACAGCGATGGAAAGACCATCAAAACAACAGCCCAAGTGCCTCAACTGGCACGCAAATACAGCACGGCCTTTCTGAGAATCTCAACTGCCTTTGTTTCCTTCTTTCCAAAACTGCCAAATAACCCTGAAATCCATATAGAGAGTCAATGGTCTTGTACTGTCTCGAGCCAGAACAACCCTGCAGTACCGCAGCATTGGAAAGCACAGATTTCCTAATTTCAGAAACTTTCCGTGAAGCCACAGGAGCCAAGACAGTGCATTACTGGTAGAAGACTACACAAACAGATCACCGGAGCAGACTGAGTCCAGAAGCATATCTTGCCACTGAGGAAAAGTCATAACGTTTGGCAACAGTGTTAGACAACCGGACAGACCCGGGGGAAAGGGACAGACTCGGGCCCGGGCCTCACACCACCTACAGAAACAACCGGAACGCAACGTGAATGGGTGATGGAAATATGTGTGCCGAAGCCACAGCACCTTCAGAAAAGAGTACAGGTGTAAATTCAAAATGATGCAGAAATCACCAGCAGAGAAGGAAATATTTGATCACTCGGACGGCACAGAAATAAAAAGCCTGTGTGCTTCAGCGCACCTTTAAGAAGACAGGGCACAACCACATTAAAAAAAAAAAAAAAAAAAGTAAATCACAGACAAAGAGAAGCAGCCTAACCCGGCAAAGCACTTAAAAAGAATTTCAAAGAAGGCTGCTGATCATGCCAATGAGCAGAATGAAAGACAGGCGAACATGGCTAGCTATCAGGGAAATGGAGATCAAAGTCACTGTGGGACTCTACCCCTCACCCACCAGGATGACCAGGATTTAAAAAAAAAAAAAAAAAAAAAAAAAAAAAAAAAAATGATGACAAGATGTGGAAAACTCATAGCCTGTGGGAATGGAGACCCAGGCAGTTGCTTTGGAAAAATCATCTGATAGCTGCTCAAAAAGTCATAAAGATATGTTACAGCAAACCAAAAATGTATGTCCACACAGAAACCCAAAACAAAGCAAAACACCAGTATGTAAGTGTTTTATACTGTAACTCATAATAGCCCAAAGGTGGGCGTAGCTCAAATGCTCATCACCTGGTGTGTGGATAACATGATATGATATATATACACACACACACACACATATATATATATATATATATATATATATATATATATATATCCTACAATGGAATACTACTTACTCACAATGGGGACCAAAGTACTGATACAGACTACAACATAGAGGAACCTGAAACCATCACGTGAAAGAAACCATACATAAAAGGCCATACATTTTATAGGTCTATTTTTATAAAATGCCCAGAACAGAACAATCTACTGCCAGGGCCTAGTGGGATACCGATAAGATTCTGGTAGTAGCATCATATGTCTTTGGAGGTAATAAAAATAAAAATGTTATAGACTTAGATGATAGTATTAGTTGCATATTTTGGTGCTTATGACAACACACACACACAGTTTAATACTTTAAAGGGGTCAATTTTATGGTGAATAAATTATATCTCAATAAAGCTAATCTTAAAATGCACACATATATAAAATGGAATCCCAAGGTCAACCAAGTGTCATAGAGAGGGGACGCCATTGGGAGGCATGTTCCTTGCAAGGGCATCTTTGAGGACCACTTATCTCGTGTTCTTCGCCTGTCTTGGCAGCTTACAGACGGCTGATTATGTGTCTGAGTTTCGCTTTCTGATTCTCACATCTGAGAAGGAAGGTGCAGTGCAATCCCGTTTATTTCCTATGCTTCTTGATAGCATAATAATCCAAAAAGATACCTAGTAGCCCTGAAAAATTGGCAAGTTACAATGTCTAGAGAACAGGTGCAGCAGCTGTGGATTAGCTGTAAAATCTTAGCAAGTTAGTATTTGTCTGCTCCTGTCTATGTAGCTGTTCCCACCTTTGGGCTATTATGAGTGGGAAGATCAAAAGGCTGACGCATGTGAGGTACCTGGGAGAAAATAGCTGTTCAGTAAACGGCAGCTTTTACTACTGGCACTGTCTTGACAGCATAATTATTAACACAGGAGCCCTTGCTAGCGTCCGCTGATTCCTACTATTGGCTCAGGAATCAGAGTTTCTATTTTTTTAGCTACTTGGGTCCTTTAGTCAAGGCCGGGTAACTATAAATGTGTTGGAGTGTTACAGTTTTTTAAGAACACAAGATTGGAATCTGATTGGGTATGGAGAATTAGCCTGCAGAGCATTTGTAGAACTATCAAAGAATGAATATGCCAACTCACAACTAACCTAAAGCTATGAAAAGACAACTCACCAGAAGAATGTGTGTAAGGTTAACACTCGGATGAAGAACGCCCACCACATGACTGCCTTCCTTCCATTCCACTCCAACAAATAACAACTGACCATAGCAGCAGGTCCAAACAATCTTACCACCCTAGAGGCAGTCTCCTCCACCCAGGCCCCCCTCCTTCACTGAAGACAAGGGGCCACCACAGACCTCTGGGAGGAACTGGACAGGTCAATGGGCTTGGATGAATGATGACAGTTCCTTTCCAATAGGTGGGCAAAGGCTGGTCACTGGGCACGGCATGCCCCCTGACACCACCACTCCTGCCGGAGTATCTCTGCATGACAGTGGGCAGATGGCACAGAGAGGAAGTATGGACAGGAAGCACGGAGCTCCGTCAGATCCCCCGGACAGATCAGAGATGAGCCAACCATCTCCTAAAGGAAGGAGGACCAACTAATTGTTCCCTCTAATCTCCACTCCAGCACCAGTCTGAGATGTTCAGCTCTGCTGAAAGACTCAATCTCCCGTAGCAGCGGATCACTGAGCTGAGTCTCTGGTTTCCCACCCTTTGCAAGGTGTAGCCATGGCTGACTGGTTTCTAGCCACCTCYTGCCTGCTAGGCAAAACGAACACAGACTCCCCAAGGATCGCCCGTGGCCTTCAGGTCATCAGGGTTCCCTAAGGATATGCTGGCCCTGGGTGACAACCAGAAATCGGGGCCTCTTCCTTCTCTCCTGCTTCCCATCGGGATTCACAGGGAGGTCAAGGGTGACCCTCCTTCCCTCTTCACTCTTTAAACAACAGAGGAGAGATAGGTCCACAGTGGAGACCCAAGTTCACACACCTTCACATCCTACACTGTACCAAGGGCTTTCAGTGTTTCTTAAAACTGTGTGCTTTATCTTAAAAATTAATGCCACCTTTACTGGCCACTCCAGTGTCCGACCTTACTATATTAAATCGTTTCTAAGCTGAATGCTCTCCCATTTCACACACACTGTAAAACTGCAAAAACTGAGCTGACTCCTGGCATGGACTAATTGGAAGTATTTTTCCCCCTCATATTAAAATGACTTCAGGAGTAGAGAAATGTAAAGATACAAAAGAACCCTTTCCCTAGACTCAGAACCAATGCGGAGAAAGCTAAGCCAGGCTTGCACACTCCAGACTTCCGGTTCCGGCCACTTCTAGATTGTCTCCTGAGAACCCGCCCCGTTCTTAGGCACCCTGTGCCCACGTGTGGCATGGTAAGGAAGTCCCGTTCTGAACAGCATCCTCCAGTCTTCCCTCCTGGCAGGAGAGCCAATGGCAATGGAAGGAACGGCTTACCCAGCATGCACCACGTAGATCGACTTCCCCTTCCCAAGAACACCGTGAGATGCCTATGGTGACTCCACTTTACGGATGGGAAGAATAAGGCTCTGAGAGGCTGTGGGGCTCTCCCTTGTAGCAATCCCTGTGCCTTGTAAAGAATGAGCTCACAGCACGCACTGGCCGCTGCCCTCAAAGACCAGTGTCCTCTATGCACGGAGAGACCGCCAAACCCAAGTACTCAATCTTTGAATGGATTTCCTGCAGCGTCCCTCTCAGGTACCCCTCTTCTCCTGGCCCCCTGGCCTTATGGAGGTCGTCACCAGAGATGTTATATAAGGTGAACTAGGGCCAAGGGAAAGACCAGGCGAGAAAGCATGAAAACCAACGCCAAAGGGAGCAAACACCACACAGGCCGCCAAGGTCGCTCTCCACCACTCCAGCCCTCGCTTCAGTTCCTTAAGCCTTTCTGTCGCCATCTCTAACTTAGCCATTTTCAAACTCAGTTTCCCTCAACCCCTCCCAATTTCGCAAATTCAGCCCCRCCTTTTGCTCATCCCTCAATGTAAGTCCAAGCCAGCAGTGAACACTCACAACCTCCTGGACTTCTCCAGCCTGCCCCTCAGCTAGACAGCAGCTGCCATTTCCGGGCGCTCAGCGGTGTGGATGTGTCAGCCGACGCAGCCCACTGCACACAGGCTGAGAAGCTCGCCTCAAGTCACGGGGAGCCGGCGGCGGAGGGCCTCAGACACCCTGTTAACAGGGCTCTGATCCACAGCCTGTATCCAGCCTTCTTTACTACTAAGCTGCTGGCCGGCCAACCAGACACATGGATTAAGTTTAAAGGGGACTCCCCATGCAGCATGGTGAATCATAGGTCTCTCTCTGTGTCTTTGTTGGTCCATCTGTCTGTCTGAAAATTAAAACTATAAAAATAAAAAGCCTGATGAGGGTTGGCCAAGAGGGCTCACCAGGTAAGGGTGCTTGTTCCCAAACTTGACAACTTGAGTTCAATCCCTGGGTTCCACACGGCAAGTAATCCTCTGACATCAACATGTGCACTGTAGCTGTGCACACACTCACACACACACACACACACACACACACACGCAAGGGGGGGGGCAAGATAAAAATGTAAGACAAGCAAGCAACCTGACTGCCAATCATGTCGGTAGACCCTCCCACCCCAAACCAGGGAGTACTCCTTTTTACAGGACATTTTCAAGCATCACAAACCCTAGAAACAAGGCCCAACTACTTTTTTGTTGCAGTTCTGGGGACGGAACCCAAGGCCTTGGGCATGCTAGACAAACACTCCACGACTGAGCCACACACTCGACCCTCAAATTCATCTCTTAAAGCAAAGATTGCTCGTCAATCTCCTTTCCATGTGGCTCTCCGTCCTTGTCGTGTTTGTATACAAGCTATAACTTTGCACACACACATACATACACACATATACACATACATACACACACACACACACACACATATACACATACATATTTTTTTAAGTGCAAGGGAGTCATTTGCCTTAGAAAAGCAACCATCAAAGGACCTGTCTGCATCCCTGGAAAAGTTTGCGCACACAGCAAACACTTTCTCACCTCTATAAATGACCACAAAACATGAAACCTCTCGGCCTCAGTCAAGAATGAACGTCTGTTCTGTCCCGGCCACACGTACATGCTCCTATCATGGCCCCAGTGCAGGACTCAACACRCTAGACGTGCCTTTTATTAATAAAGCTCCGCGACCTTCTTTCTCAGGCTCCGTTTGTCTCCATCGCTGGTCAGAAAGGACATTTGCCAGTCCCTTCACCACACATTTCATGAGGCACTTCCCCAGTTCTTTCTAGGAAGTTTCTGTGCCATCAGCAGCCTTGTTCTCTGGGAARTCCTACCATCTTCCTGGTCTAATCCTGCAGAGTCATGCTGTCCACACCTGTCCCGAGAGGCCTRGTCCAACAGCCTGTCCTGTAGCAGGGACCTTTCACTATGCCCCGGAGACAGAGATCACTTGGCCTCCCTCAGATGATGCATGGCCATCTTGTGCTTTCTGRTAGAGGGAGACCCAATTTGGGAATCTTTTTGAGTTTTTAAATTTTGTTATTATTATGTGTGGTATGTATGGTGAATGTGTGAGCGAGAGTGTGTGTGTATGTRTGCRTGTGTGTCCCCCACGAGGCACACATAGAGATCAGAAGACAACCTTCAGGAGTTGATTCCTTCCCTCTATAATGGATTCTGGGAGTCAAACTCGTGTTTCCAGGCTGGCACGCCAAACTCCTTTAC
>BDUI01050836.1:0-11144 GCA_002335545.1 Apodemus speciosus | reverse complement strand
AACAGAGTAGGAATTAATCCAGAAAACTAATATATATTTTCTCAATTAGCCTATAGACTACTTTCCTCTGATAGAAATTTCATTAGAGTTATCACTTATATTTTTGCATTAATAGATCTTATTAATCTACTAATGTCTATGATTATAGTAACAAATTAAAAGTATTGGCAAAAAAACCCAATATCACAAAATCTTATTACATAGGCACAACCACTATAACGTTTTAGAATTAATTCACMTGCAGTGTAAAAAACAAGCATACGAAGGAAGGAGAGGACCCTGGTCCTGAAAAGACTGGATTCATTTTTGTAGGAGAGTATCAGAACAGAGAAATGGTAGGGGGGTGATTGGGGAATGGGCTGAGGGTAGAGGTCTTATGGGACATATGGTGAGGGGGGAACTGGGAAAGGGGAAAGCCTTTGGAATGTAAACAAAGAATATAGAAAAAAACCAAGCATACACATGTAGCTTTTACCTATGATTAATTTCTATATGGAATTTCAGAATTCAACAGCATATATGGAATTATTCAATAATTATTAAAATATTTATTCATTTTGGTGACTGCATAGTATTTATTGCATAAAATTACCAAGCTGATTCAGGTTTTTTCAACTATAAGTGTAGCCACAAAGGAAGTTAATTACTTAAGATTTAATATAATTAAATTATGCTTTCTCCAGGAATGCTTAAAAGTTTTAATTTCTTGGCCAAAAAAGTTCCTTTAAGACATCTATAGTGAAAACTATAGATTTAAGGGGATTTGTCAGTGCATAGGACATGGACCTGCATTTAAAATACTTATTAGTAATAAATTTTCAACAACTCAAACACTTCCATTAGTTTATAAAATTATTATTTCAGTTATTATTTATTCACCTGTAGATTTAAAAAATCTTATTGACCATTCACATTTCCTCTGTAATTTCTTTTCTGATTATCTTTTTATGTTGTATTTTCTTTAACATTTTCTTATTATTTTGCAAGAGAGACTGTTTCTTTGCCCCCTTTCCCCCTTCTGTTTAATGTTCATTTTTAATCTTTATTTCAGCCACAACTATTGGAAATTCCATACCAACTCAAATTTACTCTATGTGTATCTTGTACTCCATTTTCCTGCAAGAATGTTATGAACTCAGTTCTATATGTTTTACTCTAAAACTCAGTCTGATCTCAGGATACAAAGCAGGTAACTTGCAAATGTAAGCAGCCAGAAAGACCATCCATTACACAAAGGAAAGGGCTGGTGTGGGTAAGGTGAAGACGCCACTACTTCGTAGTTGTCTGACGTTTTACAGAACACTGTAGGAAAGGGTTCGAGATCTTAAAATGTTAGTATTCACTCCCTAGTAGAAACTATAACATTAGATATGAACTCCATGTATAACTAGAAAACCACAAAAGATGTCATTTATATTACAGGTTCTGCTATCAGGAAGCAATCATTAAAATCAGAAGTGTTGTAACATGCAGGTGACAGGACACCCCAAGGAGGAATGTCTTATGGAGCAAGCTGAGACAGGGGCACAGTGGGTGCAGCCAAGTTAACTATTCCTGACAAGCATTTCATCTATCCACTGAAGTAAATCTGAGCAAAAAAATAACAACAGGTCCAGACTATATAATCTACTATATTTTAATAATGTTAACTAATTCATAAATGACATTACTTTTTTTCCAGAACAAGCATCTAGTGATTCTCAATTTACTTTATCTTCATAACTCCTGGATGCAAGAATGCCCCTGAGGATTGCTTCAGTGTAAATACCTAGGAGGCACTATTAGTAGAAGTGGATTCTGGGGCCCAGAGTTTGTTAACTCAGTAAGGACAACCAATTATAGATGGAGACTTGGTAACATGCATTCCTGTCTGCATGTCCTGAATGTGGCACAAAGACAAAAATTCGGTATCTCAGAAAGAAATGCAAACAACATCTCATGTTTATTTGATTCTTCATTTTCCATGAATCTCTGATTTGGAGATTTATTGTTAAGATAATCTGTGAAATGCTACAGCCTGTAAGAAGCAGCTAATATATACCCTGAAGACCTCCAACAAGGTGTTTGTCAGCTCACTATTCCATCCCCAGAATGCCATTATTCAAAAGAAAAAATTTTAGATTTCAACGTGAATGTCTCAAAGGATGACAGTTATAAATAAATAAATTAATTCTACTAGAATTAATGAGATGATAATGAATAATGGGTAATTTAAAACTGTTCTTTTGTCATGCATTCAAATCAGCGTTAGATTTGTTACTACAACAAACTAGAATGCCAATTTACTTAGCTACATATTTTTCCTTTCTTGTTATCCTGATAGAAAAAGAAACCATGAAGGAATAAATATCCACACCCCTCCTGGCAAGAGACTATTGCCAGAATTTGCTGATGAGGAATTTCAGACAATCTTTTCTCACTGGCAAAACTAGAATAAAGTATCAACAATGTTAGTTAATTTCATAATTATTATTGCCTCGAACCTGAATTCTTATAGCACGCTGAAAAGAAAGGCAGCCAGCTAGTGTTTAATTCTGGTGTGCAACTCAAGATATCATACAATGGTAAGAGAATTGGGGAAGGGAGAGACAGAAGGAAGAAAGAGACAGTGGATGGAAGGACACCTTAACTCAGTCCTCTGCTACACAGACTGGTTTCTTATTGCAGCATGACCACCTAAGAATGATACCTGAAGGTTTTCTGTATGCAGTAGGCCAGGTGGGGGTGGGGTGGGCAGATCTGAGATCCACTGACTTCCATCATCTATTGCTTAGTCTTCTCCCAGGAAGGATTAGTGCCTGTGTAGTTCCAGTTATGTAGAGGATAAAGACATCAAGCAGACAGCCACGGAACCCTGTCCTAGGAAGGAAGGAAGAGCATGCCAGACAGGGTTGAGCCAGTATTCTGTGAGGGAGCATATGCATTCGTCTGGTCAGAGTTTGTGTAGATGGTGGCTGAGCAAGGACGGAAGTAAGAGCTGAGTGAGGTTGAAAGAACTCTATGGTGCCTAGGAGAGAGCCGATAGATTATCATGATGGGCAGGCACCCCTTACCTTCTAACTACCAGAGCCTTTCTAAAAATATGAATGAATGAATGTGTGTGTGTGTGTGTGTGTGTGTGTGTGTGTGTGTGTGTGTTGGTTTGAATAAGCTTGACCCAAGGGAAGTGGCACTATTAGGAGGTGTGGCCTTGTTGCAATAGGTGAGGCTTTGTTGGAGGAATTGTGTTAGTGTGTAGGTGGCCTTTGAGGGCTTCTCCTGTTCAAGCTCCGCCCAGTGCAGAAGACACCCTCCGCCTGGCTGCCTGAGAGGGACAGTCTCTTCCTGGCTGCCTTCAGATCAAGATGTAGAACTTTTAGCTCCTCCAGCACCAGGTACCAAGCTTCCCACCATGATGGTAATGGATGGAACCTCTGAACCTGTAAGGAACCCCCAATTAAATGTTGATCTTTCTAAGAGTTGCTCTGGTCATAGTGGCTTGTCACAACAATGGAAACCCTGACTAAGACAGTGTGTGTGTGTGTGTGTGTGTGTGTGTGTGTGTGTGTGTGTGTGTGCATGCGTTCAGATGCACAAACATACCTTCTGGGAGATTAGTAGCCAAATTGTTGCTCTCATTAAGAGAATAAAAATTTAAATATCTCATGAATAGAATAAATTGCTTTCAGTCATATTTATTTCTTTACTTTTCTAAACGTTTGTGTATTTCTGTTTGTTCTTTCTCCTTAGAGCTGCTGGGGTGTTCTTTAATCTATGACGTCATCCCTTAAGCATTTTCATTTTCTGCCCACTGTCTCACAGTGCTTCTGATGGTGTTATGCATTGTTTTCTTAAAACAAACAGACCAATAAAACAAAGAAAAAAAAAGAGAAACCAGTTTTCCATCCTGCCATTATGCTGTTTGAAAGGCCACTGTCAGGCCTATTCAGGGTCTCCCTGACGCTTGTACTTGGTATCTTTGGTAATGCTCCTGAGTTAAGTACCGTCCCCTAGTTCTTCATTTCATGGATACTTTGAAGAACCCAGGTTAAGTTTATTTAGCATTCACAGTCAAACAGATTTATAATATCCCTCTAATGCAGTGGTTCTCAGCCTATGGGTTGCAACCCCTTTTGGGGGTCAAAAGATCCTTTCATAGGGGTCACCTAAGACCATCAGAAATCATATATATTTATATTATGATTCTTATCAGTAGCAAAACCACAGTTGTGAAGTAGCAATGAAAATAATTTTGTGCTTAGGAGTCACCCCCACATGATGAACTAACTATATAGAAGGATTACCGCATTAGGAAGGTGGGAACCACTGTTCTAGTGTTATGCGAATCACAAATTGAATGGTTGCTGCTACATTAAAAATGTATTAATTTAAGTATTGACGTTTTCATGCGAAGAGCCATCTGTAACTTTGCTTTGTGTTTCCCACACTGTAGCAAAACAGCCATAATAGCAAATTTAATATCTGTTTCGGTCCCTGAGTTCCAGGGCTTCTCAACAATGGCAATGTTGAAACTTTGGCCTGCGCTGTTGTCCGGGATTGTCTGATGCATTAGAGGATGCTGTGCGGTACCTTCAGTCTCCACATTTGAAATTTCAGCACCATCAAAGTCCCTTTTCCATGTTTTGACAGCAAAAAAACATATCTTTGAATGCTGACCTCCTGACCTCAATAACCAGTACACAACATGAAGAAAATAGTGGATATTAAATATTTAACAAGGGCACAGTTCAACAGAAGCAGTTATTTAATCCATTTAGACATGAACTGATGCTAGTCCTTGAGGTCAGACTTTGTCAAGATGTAGGTCTTTTCTTTGTGCCTATACCTTGCCAGAGTATTGTATTGGTGCTTTAATTAGGAATACTTAAAAGGTATCTTACTTTGAGTTAGAGTACTTTACATTTAAATTCATTTTTATAATATCTATTAATATGTGGTTAATGTTGGTGCATATTATCTGAAGCAGAGGAACTAGTAAGCAGTCAGAGGTCTTCTACTATAAAAATACACTATTGCTAGACACAATGGTAATGGCTTTTCTGATTGTTTATAGCCATTAAGTCACAGTATACCACTGTTACCCATTTCTTCTCTCTTTGGTTATTTCCCCAGGTCATTTTAGTCATTCTACTTCCTAAGGCAGAGTGACAGCTTATGGACAGTGATCAGGAAACGGAACAGGAAAGGATGAACCAGAGAATGAAATGAGGCTATTCCAAAGGCACCTGATTGTATGAATCCTTACTGTGTGCTCCGTGAGCCCACGCTGCCGGGCCACGCTGCCGGGCCACGCTGCCGGGCCACGCTGCCGGGCCACGCTGCCGGGCCACGCTGCCGGGCATCCTTGAAGAGCCGTGCGTGGCTTCAGAACTGTCCAGCTGAGCCCTGGCAGAGTCGGGCTTTCCTGCTCTGTTCCACTGGCACACCTTAGCTTTGTGTATGGATCACCATGGCTTAGAAAGTGCTAGAAGTCTGTCATGTAGCAGCTTAGGAGCTCCAACAGAGATAGAAGCTGTGTCCGAAGTGAATGCAGTCAGGAAACAAATGTGTGCAGTGGTTTAGAGCCATGACTGAAGGGAAAGAGGACCAGAAAGGGTGTGAGATTGGTCCTGAGGGCATCACAGACAAGGTGAGGGGAATCATCATCTTCCTTTGCTTACTTCCCCAGATGTGAAAAGTAAGTCCTTGGGGCTGAGGACATCACAGAGGGTCCAGAGGTCCCTGTACTGGAACTGGCCCGAATGCCTCTTTCCTGAGGACTAGCTTTCATGGTGCCAGAAGGCACCATGCAAGCTTTCAAAGGAGAGACAACCAACACTCATACCCAGGCATAGCACCTAGGAACTGCATGGCGCTATACTGTAAGGGCACAGTAGGGGTGTGCACTGCACACAGTGGCAGTAACCAACAGTTCTCTAATTGGACTGAAGAACCACTGAACAATAGGGAAACCGTGCTTGGTTCTGGAAATTGAGCTAACTATTCAGTTCTGGTGCTGTCATGGTCATTGGAGGGGTGTCTATACAAACTAATTTACGAACCCAGCAAAATCTCTAACAACAATTTATAAAGCTTTGTCTTTGTACTCATAGATAATTGTAGTCTTTGTCCTATCAAGGAAACATCTCTTTGAAACAGAGGCCATGACAGAAGACCACAATGAACCAAAATATAGAGTTGTGGAGCCTAGTCCCAATGGATATCTCCAAAACTCTCCTGCATTTAAGGCTTAGGGAACACTGGAGAAAAGGGAAGGAAAGATTGTCAGAGCTAGAGGTTCAGGGAATGGTTTGTTTGTTTGTTTGTTTATTGTGTTTGTGTTCTAGTAACATCAGAAGCTATGTCCACAAAATCTCATCAAAATAAATGCCCAAGCATTCTCTGAGCCAGGAGGACACMAAGCAACATGCCGAAACTGAATGGGAAAAAGCCTGTGAGGCCTCAACCCTACACAAAGAACTCTAGGCAACTGAGGAAAGGTAGGAGGAGGAGAAGAGGTGGTCTTCCTCAGTGAAGAGAACAGCAATTGCTTCTCTAGTGCCACATGGTCAGCCTCAAAACATTCATAAAGGTAACATTATACAGAAAACAGATTATATTTAGACACACACCCACACCCACTAACAAATCGTGAAAACAGAGTCCATGAATTTGAAGGTAAACAGAAAGCTCATATATAGACAAACTGAGGAAGAAAAGAAAAGGGGAAAATGTAATTAAATTATTATTTCAAAATTAAAAGTTGAGATGAAATTGGTTAAACTAAAATGCCATATTTTTCTTTCAAATYACTGGAGAGGTTTGGAAACATGGATTTGTACAGTATGAGGTGGATCATATTTGGTGAGCTAAGAGTAGAGCCCTTTTACCTCTGAGCTCGATAGATCATGGTACCTGTGCTGTAGAGGAAAACGCTTAGAGTTAGCAGAGAAACTTTTCTGAGTGCCAGAAAATCCTGGTTGTCTTACCTTCTGTTGATGGGATGAAATAACATGACCAAGGCAAATTAGAAAAGGAAGCAGTTCATTTGGGCCTTGCTTGCTTATAGTTTCAAATTTACTCTATGACCATCATGGTAGGGAGTGTCGTGGCATGGTGCAGACATCCTCGGGTGGGGCGGGGGGGGGTAGGGTGTGTGTTGGGGGGAGACAGAGACAGAGACAGAGAGACAGACAGATAGAGAGACAGCCAGACAAACAGGGAGACAGAGAGACAGAGACAGACAAACAGAGAGAAAGAAGACAGAAAAACAGAGACAGAGAGACACAGACATAAAGAGACAGACATAGGTACACGTAAACACACATAGAGACAGAGGCAAAGAAAGACAAAGAGAGATAGAGAGAGACACAGAGAGAGGAAACAGAGAGAGAATGGTGTGGGCTTTTGTTTTTCAATCAAATGTACTTATTCACTTTACACCCCAATATTAGCACCCCTCTTCTACAAGTACCCTGTCATGCAGATCCTCCCCCTCCCCCTTCTGATTGTTAGCTCCCCACAATAAGTTGCTGCAGGACTAGATAGATACTCTCTTACTGAGGCCAGTCAAGGCAGACCATTTAGTAGAACAGGATTCACATGTAGGAAGGTAACAGACTCACAGCCCCTACTCCGGTTGTTGGGGAACTTACATGAAGACCAAGCTGCCCATAAGCTACATATGTGCAGGGSCCTAGGTCCAGCCCATGCTTGCTCTTTCTTTGGTTGGTGATTCAGGCTTTGGGAACCCCCAAGGGTCTAGGTTAGTTGACTCTGTTGGTCTTCTCATGGAATCCTTGTATTTCTCAGGTCCCTCAGTCCTTCTCTGAACTCTTCTGTAGAACTCCATGAGAGCTTCCATAGGACTTCCATAAGCTCCCTAAGAGCCCCATTTAATGTTTGGATGTGGATCTCTGCTTCTCTCTCCATGGGCTGCAGGTGAAGGCTCTCAGAGGACAGTTATGCTTGGCTCCTGTCTGCAAGCATTTCAGAGAATCATTAATAGTGTCAGGGATTGGTTCTTAATAGTGCCGTGGGATGGGTCTCAATTTGGGGCAGTCATTGATTGGCCATACCCTTTGTTTCTGCTCTGTCCTTGTCTCTGCACTTCTTGTAGGTAGGACACAGTTTGAGTGGAAGGTTTTGTGGGTGGGTTACTGACCTTATCTGTCCACAGGGAGTCCTTCCTGGCTAACAGGAAGTGGCCACTTCAGGATCTATATCCCCCCCCCCCCACTGATATGAATCTCAGCTACAGTCACCCCCATATGCTCTCTGGGACATCCACCCATCCCAGTTCTCTGGCATGTCCTAGAGATTGCTCTCCCCAACTGCCCATCTCCCTTCTCTCTCCCTATATCTGATCACCCCCACTTCTCTCCCCCCTTCTCCCACACAGTTCTGATATCTATTTTGTTTCTCCATCTGAGAAAGATGGCATAGGTTTTTGAAACCCCAAAGYTCACCTCCACTGACATAYGAACTCCAACAAAGCCACAACTACTATTCCTTCCTAAACTATCCACCATTGGAACCAAACATTTAAATATATGAGCCAATGGGAGCCATTCGCATTAAAATTCCACTTTGAGCTAAACATTGGCTGACCTKTTGGGTTGGAATTTGAACAAGTTGTAGGAGAAATCATTGCTTCCTGACCAACCCTCCACTGCTCCACCAAGTCCCCAGCTGCTGGGTATATGTGGCGTTGTCACTTGAGAACTAGACAGAAAGACAGAGAACTCTCAGCACGCTGCGAAGATCCCATGCTAGGGTCCTGAAAGAATCTGTGGAACCTGATCTCAAGGTGATTGAAGCCAGATGAAAGCCGAAACTGAGCAGTGACCTCTTCCAAATTTACTCAGACTCTTGGTAAATGGACTCAGTCTTACCCCCCAGCTTTCCCATTGGAGAAAAGCAAACTGTTTCAAGGCTGGTGGGTAATGCTACCAGAACCATAACTTAATTATAATAGAGACAAATCATCAGGAAATACTGACATATGACCCAAATGTTGAATGTAGAGGACAAGGATTTTAAAGTAAAACTTACAGTTTAAAGAATTTAGAGGAAACRAGTAAAATATGGATTCAAAAGATGGAGGATTATAGCAGATGTCTAGTATCTGGAAATAAAAAAATCTGACAAAGGAGAAATCTGCAAAATGGGATCTTTTCTTCTTTCTSTGATTCAGATTTGCCTGCAGATTACAATACTTGAATGACAGTGTCCTTTTATGTGTATTCCCCCCCTTTGACTCCCAACCCCAATATTATCCCAAATTATTTTTCATTATCAAATTACATCTCATTATCTTACTTATCATCCTACTCATGATAAATTCAGTCACCAGGGGGAATACCTTATATTGCATGTATCAGAGAGTGAACAAGTCAGGAAAGCCACATAGTCATGGTTTCTTCTCAGAAATGTGTTACAGGATTGGTCTGAGATTTTTAGATGTTTCTGGGCTCTGTGTAGTGTCAATGAACAGATCTTACAAGTTGTAAGTCCTTCCAGGAGTTACATTTCAAATCAATGCAAGGAGCTCAATATCAGGATGTAAGGAATTAATAGACAGGAGTCCAGAAATCAGTGACGACAAAAAGCATCAAAGAGGTGTGTACAACTCCCTCCCACAGTTGAGGAATTTGTTAAAATTATGGATCGCTAGGAACAGTTCTAGATTAAAAACTCTCCTAGGTTAGTGCTCATGAACTRTGGGTGATCATCAAGCTGTGTGAATTGTAGATGCTCATTTCCTGTTTCTTAAGAGCGAACCAGCAGAGCTAGCTTCTGTTTCTCACTATTTCAGTGAGTTAAGTAGGTATGGGTAATTTACTGGCATCTTATTATTACTTAATGTTACTTCTGTATGGACATCTCTGCCGTATTCTGTTGTGTAAAGAGAGCCAAGTGCTTTCAGAGAGAACACGACTAACTTGAAGACTTTTCTTGTTGTCTAGGTTGGTGCTTCTCCAACGTTTCTGATTTGTATTCTTACCAGTCTCAATGAAAAAAATATTTGAGCAAATACATGATCTTCAATGTAAGTGTGGTTGTCTCCTCACTTGTAACATTTCCTGGGAGTTCAAGCATTCAGTAGCCACAGTTTTATCAGCAACGGTTGGATAATAGTCACTAGAAGTTTTAATGTGCTCTTCATTATTTCCATTGTTCCTCTTGCCTTCTGGGATGTGTACATGCCACTTCAAATCTAGCTGAGAAACAATTAGGGAGGACATATTTTTCCCCAGGGACGTCTTGGTGCTTCATTTTTTATTCCAATGAACATCATTTCTAATGATAAAGATAATCCCATGCAATGAAATTSATCATGGACATAATTTCACAGAAATTTCCAGAATCAATGGGAAAGTATAGAGAAGATTAGAATAAAATAATTGCTTCAAAATAAGCTCACGATTTTTCCCAAACAACTGGGAACCAATTAGAAGTGGCAGAATGTTTTAAAGACTCCTCCAGYACTGAGGGCTCCTGGATTCTCCCAACACMAGTTGAGAGTTCAACATCCAGTTTTGCTTGATGGACAGATATTTGTGGTTGTGAGCAGTGGAAAAATTTCAGTTTAATGATTTTCAGAACAATAGTATCCATCGTTTAATAATTCTAAAGAAAAGAATCCACACAAAAACATAATTATTACAACATGTGCTTCATATGGTAAAGACAATTAGCTGCAAACCTCAGACTTTCCTTTCTCATTCAGCACACACAATAAAAATAGCACTTCATTTTGGGCAGGGATTTCATACTTTATGAAGTACATAAATATTCATTGTTTCATTTGATGTTTATAACCATCCTGCTAGGCAGCCAGGAATGAATGTCCCTGCTTTTCTCATTTGAAAGACTTGAGAAGGAACAGATGAGGTAAATGAATGGCTTAAAGGTCACAGAGTGAATGTGGGTGGAGTCCGCATGGGACAGTTATGTGCTGGGCTCACCTTTCTTTAAATATCTTTTGTTTGGTGGGGCCATAGGATGACTGCAATTTATCTGCACATTTAAGTAAATAAGACTTTCTTAATGTTAACTGTAATCATGAAGTTTTTCTTCATACACACTCTTTGTGGCACAAGTACAGTGAATATAATTCTGAGTCCATTGCTCCTTTGATTCTTTGTACCGAGAAGAAGAGA
>BDUI01050763.1:0-10246 GCA_002335545.1 Apodemus speciosus | reverse complement strand
CCTTTCCTTATTTACTTTTCTAAATAGAAGAATTTACATTTACAGCATATACAATTCAGATTTAAGAAGCAGACAAATGAGATATAAGGTAGTACTTGGTCAACACCTGGATGCACCCATGATCTAGGCCCACAGCCAGTGAGTCTTAATACTTACTAGGTCATAAATACCCTTTTGCCAATCATAGGATAACTGTATTTCTCTCAAAGATTGCATACATGTATACATATTTTTGCACATTAAATATTACATTAAATTAAATATTGTATATTAAAATATTGAAGTCCCCCACTAGTCTTCTCTGTAGAACAAAAATTTAAAAAGTAAATATGATAGTAGAGKTATTTTAAATAGTTCTTATTTCTAAGAAAATGTACACTGGCTTGTGTTAGAGAATGGCACTTCTGATAAAATTCCATCATCTAATAACAMKGTGTGTCAGGAGGCCCAAGGCATCTTCTGGTCTATTTCCCTTTGATCTGTATATTTGGGAAGTGGATTTCAGCAATAATAATTTTTCATCTTTTGTTTATACTAGACATCTGACAACAGTAAACCCACACTGTGTGCTAGCCCTGGCTCTATCACATGGTGTCGACTACGCATAGAATGTATATGATAAAAACGCAGATTCCAAACATTTAGGGCTGTGATGGATCACAGCCAAGTTCCAGCCTCTGCAGGTCAGGCAAGMGGGCTCCTGTGCTAAGTTCTTGTTCATCCACACACATTCCTGTGGTGAGGAGTAATTAAGTGGTGGGAGGCAGGATGGGCAGGTAGAATAACACACTGGGACAAGATAACTTTTCTTCTTAGGAGAGCATGCAAGCAAGTGCCCAGAGGATGGATTGGCATTTGCTATGGAAAATAAATATGAGCTGGCTCTAGAGCTGACCACACCTTAGACAGAATACTTCTAGTTAGCATGGTAAGTAAACGGTCAAAGTCTAGACTAGTGGGTCAGGGTCTCCTTTACAACATTCCTATACAGATGATGATGACGTGTTACTCCATAAAGCTTTGAGGATAGGAAAAGCTATGAGGATAAGTTGCTTCTGAATAGCTACAGGATAGTTTTCAGTGCATAGGTCTATCAAGTAAGCTACTGCCCACCATTTGGGTCAACCAGAATTATGTAGAACAGTTTTCACTGTTATCTTAACTTTTATACAGTGTTCAACATTATATGGTGTTCAAGCTGCAGTATTTAAAACCTTCCTTCTCAGATGACATAAATCCACAGACTGAGATGTTCAGTGACAAGAATGGCATGGAAAAAGTCAGAAGTCCAAGGCTGACCACAGTATGTGCAAACAGGCCAAAAAAGTGGGAAGGGGTCCTGAAACTGACAAGGAATGCGTCCCATTCTTTATCTAGAGGGGTGAAAGCAATGATAAAGACATGTATTCTACTTTCTAAAAATATAAAAAGACCACATAGAAATTACATTAAAATACATGAATTTGAAGAATTAAGAAGCTATTATCTTGATTTACAGTGGTGTCTATAGAGGCAATCTGTATGCTCAATTGGCTTTAAGTGCTTTAGGAATCATTTATTCTTTTGAGCACACAGGTGTAGAAGGATAATCTCCTCAAGACAAGAAGAGCTTGAGCGAAGGAGGAGGCAGTACTAATAGAGAATGCAATGATCTGGGTCTGTATTGTTCTTATTAAGTCCACATTTCGATAGACATAGTGGTAACATTATGAGGAAAGGCTTAGGGTAGGTGGTAGGAGTCGGAGGGTGGACTTATAAGCGAACTGTGTCTGCTCACATGCCCACCATCCATCCTCTCCCCCAACTCCATCCTAGACACTGAACACAGGGCCTCATCCACCTGGGCAAGTGTTCTGCCACTAAGCTACACCCCTAGCCTTGGTGCCCTTATGAAAGACTCTGGAGAGTTTCCTTACCTCTTTGCTATGGGAAGACACAGTGAAAAGATGGCTATCTATGAACTAGTAAGCAGATCTTCACTAGACGCTGAAGCCACAGGATCTTGGGAACTGTTTAAGTTGGCAAGCCAAACCAGAACTGAGAAAGTAAATTAATTTCAATTGCTTTCTCTCTCTCTCTGCCCTTGTGTGAGTGTGTGTGTGTGTACACACGCATGCACATGTGCATGTCTGTCTGTCTGTCTCCAGGGTTTCTCTGTATCGCCCTGGCTGTTCTGTGTAGATCAGGCTGGCCTCAAACTCACAAGAAATCTGCCTGCCTCTGCCTCCCAAGTCCTATGATTAAGGCATGTGTCCCCACCCCCTAATGAAAATCTCTATTTTTAAAGCCCTTCTACTTAATATTTTGCTATAATGGACTGAGTACAATCATCTGATTGTCCCTTGCTTACTACTTTAGTTGCCAGCATGAACCTGGGAGATCAGAGACCTAAAAATGAGTTAGACTAAAGTCTTATACATTAACCATCTTTATTCAGAGTATCAGACAATTTATACTCTGAGCATTAAGAAGAGTCTCTTGAGTAAAGTATACAACTACAAAGACATGCTGCACATAGCAAAAACATTTTTCCATTGAGTAAGAGCTGAAGTAAATTCACTCCTTTCTACTATACCTGTGAGGAGAATGAAAACACACTCCAAGAACAATTCACTGTGTTCTGAACAGAACAATTCACTGAGGTCACAAGACTCCTGCCTTGTTTTCTCATAAGCATTCAAAATTCTCACATAACTCTATCCTTGGACTGTGTTCAGATGTTTTCCTAAAGTAGAATAATTCTGCTCATAGCTAAAYAGTGATWTTTTTTTCTTACTTTTCCTATGTTTCCATATTAAGTTGAGTAGAATCCACATTGAGAGTTAATCTTCTTCTGGCCAGCTCTCCGGCCTGAGTCTCATTACTATCTCTAGAGTTACAGCTCACAGCATTATCCCTGWAAGCTTCACAGTTATTATCCTAAGGTGTCATTCTCACTAAGCAACAGTTTCTTCTAGGAAAGATGAATTCACTATGGGGCTTGTCAGGAGATTTACGAGACTTTAGCTGAGAGTAGAGTAGTGTGAGTAAATGGTTGTTATATACTGAAAACATATTTCCTTTTAGAAGTGTTCGGTTAGTATCTAAAGTAAAAATTCCTCTGAGCGAACTCATTAAGAATGTAAGACCTTCCTTTTAAAACATTTGGTTAGTCACAGCATGACACAGGTGGCAGACTGTGTTAAATAGCTCTGCATTAAATTACACTAGTCTGGGACTAATTCAAAATTTTGAGTTTTGCAGGAGATATATTTATGCTTTCTAAAACAATTTTTATTTCACTTTTTATTGTGTTTGTGTGTCTTTGTGAGTATATGTGTATGTGTGCATGTGTGTTTGCGTGTGTATAAACAAATCAGGCTTTCTTTATGTCCAGGGGATTGGGATTGCCGTTTCTCAACTGAAATAGATTTTTTCCCTGTGAATTTTGGAAAATATTATCATTTCAATGAAACAAAAGTGAGACTTCCCTGTGAATTTCATTTTAAATATAATATTATGCCTGAGTTGACCTTAAACCTGTTGGTATAAAGATCTTCCTAATCTTATGATTTTGACCAATATAGATGCAATCTACACTGAATACATTTGATCATCATTTAGCAGTGGTTCTYACCCTTCCTAATGCTGTGACCCTGTAATGGAGTTTCTCATATTGTGATGACCCCCAACCATAAAATTATTTTCATTGCTACTTTACAACTATAATTTTGCTATCCTTATAAATAGTAATGCAAATATTTTTGGAGAAATAGGTTTGTCAAACCTCTATTGTAACCCACAGGATGAAAACCAGTTATAGTAATATTTATACCTCCATATTTATATTACAAGACATGAGTCCTAGTTTGTATGTCAGATGGGTGGTTTTGATGCTGCCATATTCTATGCTTGTGGCTCACTTATGCTTCCTTGGAGTATTTAGAAATATTGTGCTACGTGTTAAATTCAGTTCAGTGACCTAGACTCCTTCTGTGTGGAAGGCCTGCTTCACACTGCTTTGATTTCTGAAGGCTGGCAGGATGTTCTGAAGCTAGGAAATGTACATCTGATTCTGACTCTGAGTTTTCTAGATTGTTTTTGGCTATTTTGGTATTTAAACATTCCATATGAATTATAGGATTTTCTTCTATTTCTACAAAACATGCCATTAGAATCATGACATCATTGTCCTTGCCTTTTTGTCAAAATAATACTAGATCTTGACACTAGACATCCTTCCATTTACTCAGACATCAGTTCATTTCAGCAGTACTWTGTAGTTGCAATGTACAGTTTTCACTGTTTCTCAAATCATTAATTCCCAGTCATTGTTTTTCAAAGCATATATTTTAAATGTGTTTTAATCCATAGAGAAAAACAAAGCATGACTATTTTAATGAACAATATTTCAACATTTGTAAAGATCGTGTAGTGTTTAGATCTGATTATAATATCTATCTCATTACACATTTATTATCTCTGTATGATAAGAACCTAAAATCCTTTCTTCGAGCGTTTGGACTGCACAGTGCTATCTACATTCACCATGCTGTGCAGCAGCACACGTCACCTTGATGTGTAGCTGCCACAGTCATTCGCTTCAACCTCTGGCAACCACTACTCTACTTTCTGCTTCACAAAGTCCAAGGTTTTTAGATTCCAATGAGGGAGATCACAATATTTGGCTTTCTGTGCCTAGCATATTACACCTAACATAATGTTCCACTTCAACCACACTGTCAGCGATGGCAGGATTTCCCTGTTCTTGTGGCTAAATCTACTGAAGGTATTTAGCACATATGGTTCACCAAATTCATCATCAACTGGTAGACATTGAGGCAGTTTCTACTTCTTGACTATAATGAACAGGGGTGTGTTTCCTTGGCATATTGATTTCATTTCTTTTTTGATGTGCACATGTGTATGGAGGGCAGAATTTGGCAGAGGATGTCTTCCTCAGACACTCTTTGACTTATTTTTTGAGACAGGTTCTCTCACTGAACCTAAAGAACACTCATTTAGCTAGAATGTCTGGTAAGCAAAAAGCAGAGATTCTCCTGTCTCTGAATCCCCAGTGCTGGGCTGACAGAACATTACTGTATCCAGCTTTCTTTACAGATCTGTGGGGAATTGAACTCAGGTCCTCAGGCTTTAGCAGCAATTACTTGTGAACTGGAGTATCTCCCCAGCCTTGATTTCCTTTCTCTGGCTATAATAGATTTTTCTATTTCATATAATTTGCTATTGACAAACAGCATTACTACTGATTTTGTCTCTGATACTGATGATTTCATTAGTTTTGGTACTTTCTTTTGTAGCTTGGGTGTTTTCTGTACAAATTGTGTCAGTGTCAAGCAGTGRTAATTTGGTTTCTTTCTTTTCTGATTTTGACACTTCCAGCATAATGTTCAATAAATGTGGGCAATGGAGTCTTGTGCCAGGTCTTAGAAAAAAGCTCTCAGCTGTGGACTGCTCAATACAATGCTAGCTGTCTTCTTATAGTCTTTATTATATTTATACCTGGTTTGCTTAGCACTTCTATTATACATAAGAATGTTGTATAATGTTGTATAAGGCATGTTATCAAATGCTCCCTTTTTAGCAGCAGGTGAGATAATCATATGGTTCTGTACTTCATTCTGTTGTGTGGTTTTATTGTATTTGTTGATTTGCATATGCTCCATCATTCTTGCATCAATTCAGTGAAGTCCACTTAGTCCTATATGCTTTGGTATATTGTATTTCCATGTTCATTTATTTCAGGAATTTGAAACTTTCTTAACTTCATTAATCCACTAGGTATTCAAAAAAAGTAAGTTAACTCACAGGCATTTGTGGTTTATAAAGTTTTTTCCTAGTATTTTTATTTTTGAACTGTTAACAAAAATATGTGGTATTTCAGTTTTTAAAATTTTGTTGAGAATAATTTGTTGCTTATTACATACTCTATGTTGGAGAATGTTTTATGTTGGGGTAAGAGGAATGTATATTGGGCAGCTGTTTGGTGAATTGTTCTGCAGAACTCTTMAGTCTACTTGGTCTAGGGTATAATTTATTTCCACTATTTATTTCTTTACATTGTTTTGTGCTCTGGTATTAGGGACCATACATATACACATAATATTGTCATTTTGTCTTTCTTTGACTCCTTTATCATCCAAGGACCGTGCCTGTTTCTTTAGACTGATCTGTGGGGGAACAGTTGCCCTATCAGTCTACGGCCACACCACTCTGACCTCAGTGCATTGTCTGAGCGCTGAAGCTGGGCAGGGCCGGGCTAGTCAGTCCCTGTTTTGTTGCTATGCTCCTAAACTTAAACTCCAGATCTTCTACAATACTCATACATAAATGTAGTGAGCACTATTAGGTTCCTCAAGAACTTTACATAATTGTTAAAAACCATTACATTAATGCTGAGTTTGAAACTATTTCATTCTCTTTATAACTGAACAAATGGTGACTCGAAGAGGTAAATACTTACCCAAATGAGCATAGCTAGAAAGAAAGTCAGCACAGCATCAAAGCGAGGCTCACAAATTCACAGATTTTAAATACTGTCCCATGCCAGCTTGGGTTCTAACATGAATGGCCTCAGCATAAACTGAGGTAAAGATAATTAACAGAGGAATGGGGAGATATAGGAGAACTATCATTGGCAGTGCCAACCAAGGSTGGCAGAAGAAAATTTGTTACCACTCCTGGAGACAACCCAGGGGCTCATATGAGAATCGTGGTGAGAAGCCTTCCAGGAGAGGAGGCTTTCTGCTCTTTAACCCATAACCTCTCAGAGCTTCCCACTGGATGAACAACCAGGATTTAGAACCCAMAGGCATGTTCCTTTGAGGGCTGGAAAGAAGCGTGAAGAAGAACAGAGGATGGATCTGCAATGGGCATCAGAATGAGGAGATATTCAGYGAGAACACAGACACACAGTGGAATTCTGATGCTTCAAAGTGCATTAATTCAGTGGCTACGAGGGAGGCACTTATACTGCTGCACAGGTCTGGGTAGCAGAGGAAAATACGAAACAGTACAGATCAGTGTCTGAAGTTGTCTTTGACCTTTGAAAAACATCATTAAAGACAGATCTTTATCCCAATTTAAAACTATCACAAATAAGCTACTGGTCACTGGACTGAAGCATTAGCAGCTGTGCATATATTTTTTTTAATAATTATTATCTATAAATGATAGAGCAAAAAGGGATGTAAAAAGAAATTACTAGTCCCTGACTTCTAATAAACATGATGCTAATTTAGAAAAGATGGTTCGTTAGCTACCTATCCTCTWCTACACATGAGTATTCATTCTTCTATATTTCCTTCATATTTTGAACTTTGATTTATTTTGATTTGTACATAACAGATGATTGATGTCTTAATAGAAATAATCTATGTATTGACAGATTTGTTTTACCTGTATGGCAAAATTAGATAAATGACACAGATKAATGATTAGGATGTTTGGAAGTAGTTGGCAGTTTAAAGAGTTTTAAACCTCTTATTAGAAGCTTTTTTTCAAGTGGTGACTGTTTAATGAAAATGGGACCATCATCTGGTCCATGCACTGGCATGAACTGCTGTNGAAGACCTATGCTGTCATATTAATTTATGTTCCATATAACAGAATAATGGAGGTAGCTAACTTTACAAAGAAAGGAGGCTTAATTAGCTCCTAGTTGCAAAGGCAGGACACCCAAAGGCCTACAGTCAGGGCCCACTGCKGACAGTRGTACTGTAGAATCCTAATGGTCTTCACACTGGCTCCCACRGTCCCTACGTAGCAAACCTCCACCGACCACAGGACTTCCCACTAGGGCCCACTCCTAAGCCCCACCTTTTAGTGTTACCCAACTTACAACTCAGGTCTTAACACACAGACTTTTAACAAACAACATCAGCAGCTACCACTGGTGTTTCCTAAGCCTCCTGCTATTCATCCTGACGCTGAGAACTAGAGGCGGTGTGTGTGTGTGTGTGTGTGTGTGTGTGTGTGTGTGTGTGTGTGTGTGTAGGGGCAGAAGGCTTCCATGAGAGACCAGCTCCTCTAGGGAAGAGTACAGAGAGGAGCATGGCTAGACTTATTCATGACGCGCTCTGAAGAATCACATTTTCCACGACCTAGACAGTAGACGGGAGYGGTTGAGGACATCTCTGAGCACACTTACCTCAGCTGTTTGCTTCGCCACGTGCCCCACAATCACAATGACCTTCCCCTTGAAGCTGTGCAGCATGGTGGTGTACGGGCCCTGGCTGAGCTCTCCTTCAGCCGTGAAGGCTGCGCTGAACGGGATGTTGATGCTGCCTGCAATGTGACCGCGAACAAAGCTGACAGGGAGCTTAAGGAAAACAGCTTTCTCTAAAAACGTCCATGTTCACAGGAGTATTTTATCTAAACAGTGAGATCCTCTAAGGAGGAAGAAATTTAAATTTCAAAATAAAGTGGAAAAGAGAAAGGAAGAGTTGCTTGAGATGTACTCATYATGGAAAYTGTGAGAACCGCCCTGACCCAGTCAAGCCGTGGTCCCCAACTGGCTACAGCCTGGGTGCTATCAAGTCCACCRTCTCAGGGCAAATTTGATACTGAAAAATATTTGCAAAGTAGATGCTAAGTCAAACCCCATTTACAACTGTTAGAGGTCACCAGCCCCAGCTGGAAACTGTTCTGTTGCAGGTTAGTGTGTCCAGTGAACTCAGCGGACATATCCATTATTCTGAGTTTATATCCTCCCGAAGGTGCCATAGCTTATGCTTCTTGTACTTTAGAATTCTGATGTACTAAGTGACTATGACTGTTAGTTTAGGAAATAAAGACATCCATTAAGCAGGAGCTTACACACACACACACACACACACACACACCTACTTAGTAATTAAAGTATGATCGATGAATAAAAATAGAACTTTGGAATTTAAAAAGATACAGTTACACAGAGAAAACTGTAAAGGAGATGTATGAGCTGCTGTGATAGATTACTTTAGTTTGGGATGACAGGGCGGGGTTTGCTGGGGAAGTGATGGCAAGGTTAAATCCTGAAGAATAAATAAAAGTTAGGACAAAGAAATGGACTGGAGTGGAGGAGGGGCTGAAGAGCTGAGGCCGAGGTTTTGTAGTTTCCACGGGGAAGGGGCATGTGTCCAGGGAAGGCAGGGAAGGACAGGGCAGTGGAATTTAAGTGTGAGGCAAAAGGGCGGGGGAGGCTAGACTGTGCCTGTGCTGTTTATGATAATGACCTCTATTCTGCTAGTAAGAAAACCCAAGTGTTCTAAGCAGAAAAGCAGCATTCCGGATTTGCATTTGGGTACCACAGTGGGGAAGCACAAAGGACACTGTGCATCTGGTTAATGAGAAGTTTGGGTGACATCTCCACTCTTTCTTAATAATCATGGCTGACTACTAGGAAAGGCTAGCTCTGTATTCAGTAGAGCCCCCTCCCCAAACTGCCACATAGTTTAAAGGGTTATGACCCAAGCAGGTTCTATTTCCCCCCTGTACTTCTCAGCACAGCAGGGAAAACATGCAAGCTGAAACAGTAGTTGTCATGAGCTCAGTCTGCAGGACTTCTGCTCCTCACTGGAGGAAAGGGGACAGAGCCTGGCTCCTCCTCTCTAGAAGGCGCCCCTTTCTCACTGGAGGAAAGAGGACAGAGCCTGGCTCCTCCTCTCTAGAAGGCGCCCCTTTCTAGCAGGCAGAAGAAAACATTTAACTCTAAGACTAAAAGAAATAATCAAATACATTTTGAAAAAAATTATGAGAGATAAAATTCATGCTGGACTCTCAGTGGACTTGCTTAGAGAACTGTAGGATGGGAGACTATTATAAAGGCAGGTAGAGGACCCTTAACTGTAGTTGTGTGTCACCCCTGCCCGGGTGGCAGTAGTTTCTCAAAATTAATTATTCTAGAGTCTCAATGGTAGTCTTCAGGAGCAATGGGGTCTTTTAAACATAAGAATCATGAAAATAATTAAAAATATTTAAGCACTTTTGTTTTCAGTAAAGATACATTAAAAGTGATATTTACAATACCAACCAGGAGTCCAACTGTGCATTTCTCAGTAGCTGCCAGGAAGAACTTGGGTCTCTCAGCCAGCACTTCCGGAAGGTGATCAGCTCTAGTTTTAGCAGTTTTACAGCAGCAAAATCAATGCAAMTCTACCCTAGTCAAGTGCTGGGACAGACAAGTCGATACAGCCCACCTGCTCCTCCTTTCCTGTTTGAACGGCCTCAGACACTGCCCTAGTGAAAGTGTGCCTCTTGGCCATGG
>BDUI01050729.1:8678-19575 GCA_002335545.1 Apodemus speciosus | reverse complement strand
CGGGGAATAAAGACAATGCCTGTGTTATAAAAACAAGAACCACCATGGATATCTCTTTTCATTGTGGTTCACTGTAGCTTCTTCTAAACATGGATAAATGGTTTCCTCTTCGATTTTTATTTGTTAAAGAAATTATGTTTATTTATAAGGTATTTTTGAGAAGATAAAGCTATAACTAATAATAATTTAGTTAAATATTTAGCAAAATGATATAAATTAGATAAAACTAAATTATAACTTCCCCAATCACTAACTTTCATCAGAAAAATTACCATAAACAAAATACATTTATGAGGAGGCAATTGTGCCTACAGAAAAATTCAAACAAGCCAGGCATTGTGTCATTAGACCTGTAATCTCAGTGGGATTGGGAGATCAAGGGTGCCCTAAGCAACATCCTGATAAAATAGAACAAGATAGCATAAGTTTGTCATAATAACAATCTAYCTCTCTCTTCAAATACTTTCAAATCCCCTGAATACAGTTACATTCCTATGCTGCCCTAACAAACTCCTTAATAGCATTGTTAGATTTTCCCTTTTCTGTAACCTCTAGTTCTTCCATAACTATATATACTCTCCCCAGTATCTTAACCCTCCTGATTCCAGCTTTTCTTTAGAACTTTGACTTGGAGATGTGACTACTTACCTGATGTTACCCCTCAAATRCTACAAATACACACCAGAATTAACACATCTATGCACCTCACTTAGGGAAAGACCAATCTAAGTTGTTCTTGTGGTACAGAATAGCAGTCAGCCTGGAATYTTCCCCCTATCAATCCACTTTTCTTTACTTTGCAAATGTGACCACTGATTGTTTTATATCAATGACTCCTGTCTCTTCAAAGACATTATCAGCTTGTTTGAACATAATATACAAGATATTAATGACAAGCTACTGACTGATTCCTTCAACTGACATTCACCAAGCAGTTACTGTGCATGAGCTTTCTAAATGCTGGGTAACTGATAGCTGATGACAGATTCTCTCTAGGCCACATCTCTTGCCGTGTTTATTGAGAGAGGAGACAATTCCAAGCATATAGAAAGCTTTGTGAACTCATTTTGAACATKCTTGTATACATGTAGAAATTCATAACACCTAAGACTGGACTAGTTTCAATGATAAGTATGAAAAGATGAGGGACCAGTGTTTGTGAGGCTCACTCTTATTGGTCAGTGCTCTCTGCACACTGGGAATAGGATCTGTGTAACACAACAGTCTAGGGAAGTGCTAGTCATCTGTTCTGTGTGAGCATCTTCCTGCTCTGCATGGACATTTTCCTGGTGAAGATAGTTCCTGGCTTTCATTGTATACCAGATTTGGACCTGTGATTTYTGTGCTTGACCCCTAATGTCAAAAGCAGCTCTGTGAGGTTACAGCACCCACTTCTTAGTTGCAGGGAGCAGATGGAAACTATGAAAGTTAAAGAAAAACACCAATTCAAAGTAATGTGAGCTTGACTGTAGAAGCCTTATCTAGTTCCCATCATTGTCCCCATTAATGGAAAGGTCATGGCCCTGGAGAGTGTCTTTTGGAGTGCTAACAAAAATTAACACTTCAACTCATAACCCCTCAATTTCTCTAGTAAAGGGCATTTATTAGTTCTTAAACACATACCTCATCACATTTAATAATTTGGTGTCAATCAATAAGGTCAATATTTAACTCAGAGTCATTAGAAAAACAACTAAGGTCCTTAAACAATCTGYTACAGGCTTTCCACCATAACACTTTGGAGCCACTTGAATTTCCTCAGAGGTATTTTTCTAATTCTATTTTGCCTCTAATTGGAATGGATTCTTAACCTCTGATCCCAGAGAACAAAGTAGATTACAAGCTTCCTGACTGACTCTCTGGAGTCAGTTAAATGTATCTTCACATGAAAATTTTCTCTGTTCAATCCTTACTTTCCACTATGCAGACTAAGTTATATTATGTGTGTTGGATTTCTAGAACATTCTAGGCTGCCTTCTGCTATAGCTACAATTCACTGTTCAGCCTTCCTTTCCTTCAAGGTGATGACATTCAGGCTTGTAGTCCACAGTCCGACTCCAAACCCCTCTGCTTAGCTCAGCTGCAGGTTTGTTGGTGTCATATCATAAAGGAAATTGAGTCTCRTTGTTTGAGCAGATTCACTTCCTTGTGTTTGGTTCAAAACAAAACAAAACAAAACAAAATAACAAAAAACAAAAATGACAACAACAGCAACAACAAAACAGCAATCAAACAAATCCTGCCCAACCAAGCTTTCTACTTCTGATCAAACTCCACACTTGATTCCTTCTCTTTAATTTCCTTCTTTCCTTCCTTCCTTCCTTTCTTCTATTCTTCCTTTCTTCTTTCATTATTTCTTCTCCTCCTTCTCCTTCTCCTTTTTCTTCTTCTATCCCCTTTTCTCTCTGTTTGTTTTGAGACAGTGTCCCATGGAGCCCAGACTGGCTTCCAACTTGATATGTCACTGAGGATGACCTATATTCCTGAAATCACAGGCCTGTGACACCAGACCTGACATTTCATTTACTTTTACTGATCAGCATCTTTTGTGCCATGGGCACAATTAGCAACTTAATTTGTTAGGTAACCTAAAGAGGGCTTATATTTTTATATTCAATGAAAAATGGAACACTGTCATCAAAGATCCCAGTTTCCTCATTCTAATCAAAGTTGTGTGTGTGTGTGTGTGTGTGTGTGTGTGTTGTAGTATTAATTATTTAATCTCAATGGGGATTTCTACCCTGACTTTGATCACTCAGTTCTCAGATAAAAGACACACACTTTTATATTTACAATAAGCCTTAATCAGCACCATAGCTGATTATTCTACTCTAGTATGTCTACTGTGTGTGTGTGTGTGTGTTGTAGTATTAATTATTTAATCTCAATGGAGATTTCTACCCTGACTTTGATCACTCAGTTCTCAGATAAAAGACACACACTTTTATATTTACAATAAGCCTTAATCAGCACTAAAGCTGATTATTCTACTCTAGTATGTCTACTTTTCCGTTAATAACTCCAAGATATAACTAGCCRTGTTTTGTCTAGGCTGTTTATTCCAACTGGCCAGCCCTCATGGCCATGTTTTTATTATCCACCTACCCCATGTAGTCTTCTCCTGTTCCCATCTTCCCTCTTTCCTCCTCATGGTCCTGCCTCAGACCCCAAGCCTGGAAACCTAAACCCCACCTACCTCTCTTCTGCCCAGCTATAAGCTATTGGCATCTTTATTCAACTAATAGTTTTAAATTAAGGAGCAAGGTAACCAGGTCTGGTGGGTAACCAGACCTTTGGAAGGCAGTATTTAGCATTACATAGCAAAAGACCAAACCTCAATGTGTGTGTGTATCTCTCTGTATGTGTGTGTTTGTGTGTATATGCAATTGGATATTCATATGTATGCAGATACACATGTACAGGTGGAGGTCAGAGAATAACCTCAGACATTATTCCTCRTATTCTGTCCCCCTWCATTTGAGACAAATTATACTAATTTTTGTCAACTTTATACCAACTAGAGTTACTTAGGAGAAGGGAGCTTTATTTGGGGAGTTATCTCCATCAGATTAGCTTATGGCCATGTCAGTGTGACATTTTCTTGATTGCTGGTTGAYGCTCAATTATCCAGTTCACTGTGGGTAGTCATATCCTTGGGCAATTAGTACTAGGTTAAATAAGAAATCAAGCTGATGCGGCCAACCATTGGACTGAGCACAGAGACTCCAATGGAGGAGTTAGGGAAAGGACTGAAGGAGCTGAAGGGGTTTGCAACACCATAGGAATAACAACAATATCCACCAACCAGATCCCCCAGAGGTCCCAGGGCTTAACCCAYCAAACAAAGAGTACACATGAAGGGACCCATGGCTCCAACTGTGTATATATCAGAGGATGATCTTATCTGGCATCAATGGAAGGAAAGACCCTTGGTCCTGTGAAGGCTTGATGACCCAGTATAGGGGAATGCCAGGGAAGTAAGGTAAGAGTGGGTAGGTGGGTGAAGGAGCACTCTCATGGAAACAAGGGGAAAGGGAATGGGATAGAGTGTTTTTTGAGGGAAAACCAGGAAATATAAATAAATAAAATGTCCAATAAAAAAGAAATCATGCCAAATAAGCCATTGCAAACAAGACTATACACACTGTTCCTCTCTGGTCTCTGCTTCATTTCCTGCCTCTGGGTTCCTGTCTTGACATCCTGCCCTGAATTCCCTCCATATTGAGATGATGAACAGTTACCTATCACATAGATGAACACTTTTCCTCCCAAAGTTGATTTGGTCACTGCTTTATCACAGCAACAGAGAAGCAAACTGGAATACAAAGTCTCTCGCTGGCCTGGAATTTGCCTAGTAGGCGACTGTGGTTGACCCAGGAAACCTAGAGACCAGTCTCTGCCTGCTTCCCAAGCTCTGGATTTAAATACATAGTATACTCTACCAAACTTTCTCAAGTGTTGGGGAACAAACTTAGGTCCTCATGCATGCAAAGCAAGCATTTTAGTGACTGAGCCATCTTCCCACTCTTTAATTAAAGTCTTAAGGAATTCAACACRCAATTACAAAAATTGCTAGTGTTTTGTTAGAGATTTTAATATTTGATCTAAGGCATTTCCTCACTTACATTTGATAAGAAAAAGCACCATTGAGTGGGAGCCAAGACTCTGCTTTCATATTTCAGAATATGTGACTCCTCAAATAAATACTAAGAGAATAATCCTAAACTTTGTGTATCTAAATTGGAAAGGCAATTAATAAAACTTCTGAGTTTACTATTCTTCCAAAGTCTCTTCCTTTACTAACATTACATATAACACTTAAAAGTTTAGGAATAATCTCATTAGTTCTATCTAAGTAAAGCTGAGATTCCTGGCTGGTAGTATAGTGTGACTTTAGAAATTTATTTCAGCAAAGCTTATCTAATCTTCTGGGCTTGAACAATCAGTGAATACATTGGAGAAATCCTTGACTAACGTTAATTAATTCATTTGACATTCAAAAGACAAAATGACCATGGGATTTTATATGCCAATAAAACACATAATTTGCAGGCTAACATATTATCAGACTATCAAAATTTCTTTTGACTGATTATAATTTTATATACACATGGTTTAGAGGAAGGGAAATAGTATGACTTGGAAAATAAAATGTAGCCATCCAGCAGCCATGGGTGAACTGGGAATACCTGAAAGGGAGGCTGAAAATGAAAAAGGACAGGCAGGTGAGAGAAGAATGAAGCTAAGACAAAGGTTTCTGATAAAGGCTCAAAATTTCATTTTCAGCTCTGTGTTTACATAAGGAGAACCCACAGACCCATCCTTTGTTTCATCTGGAATATGTTGCTTTGTTTCAGCTGGATTATGTTGCAAAGCAAGGTCAGCAGGCAGTCTACTCCTGTAGGAAATTGCAGGTGCAGCAAGGTGGAAGACTCCACCTTGGTCAGAAGACTTAACCCAGGTCAGCAAAAGACTGTGGCAAACACTTAAGGTTTATTTAGCCTGCTCAAAGCTGGGGGAAGGGCACAATCTCCCATTTCTTGTTTTTTAAAGATGAGCTGAATGGGGGCACAAGATTTACTTATTTTCCTTAATCTAGAGTATAGAGTGGCTAGGAGACTGTGCCTGTCTTAAGTCCGTGTCTACATTGCTCCTTCTTACCCATAATGGAGGATAAACACAACTTTTTAATGTTTGTCTCTGTTTTAGGTCAATAAGAACTCAAGAGCACTCTTGTCCATCCCTGACTACCAGCATTCAAAAGCATACTATTTCCCATTCAGATCAAAGCCAAGAAGGACATATGAATATGCACTCAATGTGTTTCTTTATAGCCATGAATAACTGCCATGGTGAACAGCTGAGCTTGCTGAAAGTGATCCTATGTGAAGGCAACCAATCTGTTTAAGATACAAAGTCCAAAAGTTAAAAGCAACAAGTTTAAAGTTGCCTGTAGGAATGTCCAAGGTATTCAATCCAGCTGCTAATTGACAAAGATCAAATACAAAATCTAGCCAACAGGTATATGGCAGTGGCTTTGACAATTGATAGAAAACATTTACTCTCCAATAAGAGTGGAGACTATATTCCAAGTTAACTCAGCTGGCTGTTAGGGATTTTGAGCCATCTTCATCTTTGGTATCATAGTCATCAGAAGGGTCAGGATCTGTGTCCACTTGATGAACCAATCCTTCAGGCAGCCATTTTCTTTTTGTGAGAAAACACAGACAGAACCTTGCCCCCATATTAAAATAAGGTCAGAACCATTCCATGTATTAGTTAGAGGGTCTTGCCATTTAACCATGGCGTATGAGCTAGAAGTGACTGAATACCAGTGGCTATCTGCTGCAGACTGAATTTGGCATCAGTTTGAAAAATATTTAAAACAAATAAGATAAAAGCAAGGTGTGCTTTTGATGATCTTGGAAGATATAAGKCCCCCTCTTTTGTTTTTAAAAGACATTTTTTCAAAGTGTGATGTGCACACTCAACAATTCCTTGTCCCACTGGGTTATAAGGAATTCCAGGTTTATGCTCAATACCAAATTCCTTACAAAATGAGGTAAAGTTATTTCCAGTTGGCCCATTATCTGTCATAATAACTTTAGGTAATATCATAGCATTGAAAGCTTGTAAGCAATGATCAATTATATTTCTAGAAGCTTCTCCTGTATGTAGAGAAGCAAAAAGGAATATTGAAGAAGTGTCAATACAGACATGTATATATTTCAATTTTCCAAATTCTGCATAATGAGTTACATCTATTTGAAAAATATAATTGGGCATAGGCCTCGTGAATTAACCCCTAAATGAGGAGCTGGAGATAATATAAGGAAGTTAGGGTATTGTTTTACAATTTTTCTAGCCTGCTTCTTAGTGATCTTATGTTGGAGCCTTAAGGTATGACTAGAAAGATGGTTACATCTAGCTAATGCAACAGGATCTGAAACTAAGGCTTAGCCTATTAAAGCTCTGTCAGTGTGATCATTGCCTATAGCTAAAGGTCCAGGAAGACCATAATAAGCTTGTATATCATCAATACAAAATGGATTTTGGGGGTGAGTAAGAATGATGTTTTGTAGTTGAGAAAACAGAGATCTGGCTGGTCTATTGAAATGAAATGTACCACAAGTTTCCAATAGAGGAACAGGCTGAGCCCCGTATAGGATATCAGTAAAAAGATTAAAAATATCATTTACAGACTGATATACATTCAGTACTGCTGTCAGTTCTGTAGCTGAGCTGAGAGCCCAAGTGTCTCTATGATTTCTTATTGATTATTTATGAGATATTATTTATGACGAAGGCTCCTCATCCTTTAGAGGAGCCGTCAGTAAAAATCAAAAGAGCATTATGCAGAGGCTGTAAAGATGTCATATTAGGAAATATAACCTTATGCATATTTAAAATTTTTATCAATCTATTTGAGGGTAATGATTATTTATAGTTCCTTTAAATCCTCTTTGAGCAAGCAAACAATCTGTACTATGTTGTTTTAGCTGAGTATTTTGATCTACATTAAAAGGCTGAATAAAAATATCTGGTTCTTTGCCAAAATAAATCAGTGCCTGCTTCTTTCCAAGTATAATCATCTCAGCTATTGCCTCAGAATATGGCAGGATATTACGCTTAGGAGATATCCTTGAATGTATCCACATAAGAGGAGCTTTTTGCCACAATAATCCTATAGGTGTATTATTTGTATTAAAAATCAGCAGATGTAAAGGCAAAGAATATTCTATATAAGTAGCAAATTGTTTTTCAATAGTTCTTTCTACCTGTTGTAAGGCCAGCAATTCTTCTGAGCTTAAAGATCTAGGAGAAGTAGGATTGGCACTCCCTTTAAGAATATCAAATAAGGGTTTCAATTCTCCTATAGTAAGCTTTAAATAGAAGGAAAGCCAATTGATATCACCTAACAGTTTTTGAACATCATTTAAAGTTTTAAAACTGTCCCTACATATAATTATCTTCTGGGGATAAATAGCTTAATCTGTAAATCTAAAGCCTAACTAATTATAAGGATTCTGAGTTTGTACGTTTTCTGTAGCTATTTGTAACCTTTATCAGCTAATGCCTGTTTTAAATATCTATAACATAAAAGCAAGTCCTGAGGATCTTTTCCTGCTAACAAGACATTATCTGTGTGATGTATGATGCATATCATTGGCCATTGCTGTTTTATAGGGTGACTAGTTTGTGCCACATATTTTTGACATAAGGTAGGACTACAAGCCATGCCCAGAGGAAGAACTGTCCTTTGATATCTTTTCATAGGTTCCTTAAAATTAATAGAAGAAACACTGAAAGCAAATCTTTCACAATATTGAGGGTGTAAAGGAATAGTAAAGAAACAATCTTTCAAATCTACTACTATTTAATAATATCCTGTAGGAATGGTTACTGGAGATGGAAGCCCAGGTTGTAAAGCTCTATAGGTATCATGGTTTCATTGGTCTTTCTTAGATCTTGTAGCAATCTCCATTTACCAGATTTTTTTCTTGATAACAAATATTGGAGTATGCCATGGTGACTGAGATTCTCTTATATGCTCTGCCTCAAGTTGTTCCTGCATAAGGGAAGAGGCGGTTTCTATTTTTTCTTTAGATAAAGGCCACTTATCAACCCACATTGGAATATTATTAAGCCATTGAATTTTATCAGTGTGGGATGCAGGCAAGATAGTGGCCATTAAGGAAAATACCCCAAACCTCTATCTACTGTTAGAGTGGGGCTTAGGCCTTTCAAATGTCTTAATGCCTTGTCCTTCCTTTCCTAGGCCCTGACCAGGCAAAAATCCTTGTCTTGGCATCTGTTTAGTCACTACTTGATTAGGACTACACATTATAAGACACATCTGTGACAAGAGATCTCTTCCCCAGAGGGTAATAGGCAAATGTAGCATGACATAGGGTTGAATTTATCCTGAATTGCCCTCCTCATCTCTCCAGGCTAGAAGTTTAGAACTTTGTTTTGGGTTATCAGCATAACCAATCCCTTGAAGGTAACTGAGAGTATCAGATAAAGGCAAATTGAAGGCCAATTTTGTCCTCTAATAATTGTTACATCAGCCCCTATATCTATTAATCCTTCAAAACTTTTTCCTTCAATTATTAATTTAAGGTTAGGTCTCTTACTAATGATAGATTGAACCCAGTACACATCAGGGCAACCAAAGCCACTCTGTCTTCTCTCACTCTTAATGAACTTGGAAGGTAGCAGACAAAAGGGAACTAAAATAAGTTGAGTGATTCTTTTGTTAGCAGGTACAGTTATAATGCCATGGGGGGAAGCAGTCATAATTTTATTTTCTCCCTCATAATCATACTCTATAACACCTGGGTAAATCTGCAATCCTTTGCTGGGCGAGGTGGTGCATGCCTGTAATCCCAGCACTTGGGAGGCAGAGGCAGGCGGATTTCTGAGTTCGAGGCCAGCCAGGTCTACAGAGTGAGTTCCAGGATAGCCAGGGCTACACAGAGAAACYCTGTCTCGAGAAAAACAACAAAAAAAAATCTGCAATCCTTTTATAATAATGCTGCTTTGGCCTAAGAGTAATCTCCAGGTCCCTGGAGGCAAGGGCCCCAAAACTCCTATAGGCAGAGTTTGAACTCCCATTTCTGGGGTCAATACCATGTGGGTGGTGTAACCGAGGTTCAATTCTGCACTTTATGGAGTTGCTCTAAAAAGTTCACAAATGGATTTCTCTGGCTTGGCAGCAGGTTCATGGCTCCATAAGCTATTTCTTGTGGACATCTGGGGGTCTGAGTCTGGTCCCTCTGCTTATATCCCGATACAGGACAGCCCTGAATATCTGTTTAAGAACTGCATTCCCAGGCCCAATGATCCTGCTTGCATCAAGGGACAAATTCCTGGTCTGTGACCTAATTGTCCACACATGCCTCAGTTCCTGAGATAAGTTAAAAGGACCCAAACTTCCACATTCAAAACATCCTGTATTCCCTTGTTTCTGTGAAAGCATTGCTTGCACAGTGGTCCCTTGTAAGGCAGCAGCCACAGCCAGACCCTGATTGTAAGAGGGTCCGGTTTCTGCACAAAGATGGATATATCCAGATAAGTCAGTCTGTGCTTTGTATGGACACATGGCTATGTGGCAAGCTGCATTAGCATTCTCTTATTTTTGTTACAGTTGAGTGACAAAAAGAATTTCTGCTTGAGGATCTCCAAAAATTCTGCCATCTTCTTTTAGCAGGGTATCCACAAATTCCTGAAATGTTTCATCAGGAACTTGTTTGACACCAGATAAATTCACACTGAAATCTGCTTTCTTAGGTAATTGATTCTAAGCACAGTGGGCAGCCATTGCAATCTGTGAGCATACTCCTACAGATAGCCCAATCTGATTAGCATTGCCTTCATAGTCACCATTTTAAAAGCATGTTAATGTGGGGTTGGTGAAGATCTTTTTCCAATTTGTAGGTTGCCGATTTGTCCTTTTGACAGTGTCTTTTGCCTTACAGAAACTTTGTAATTTTATGAGGTCTCATTTGTCTATTCTTTTTTTATATACTTTTTTATTGGATATATTCTTTATTTATATTTCATTTCCCTTTTTCTGGTTTCCCCGCCCCCCAGATGTCCCATACATCTTTCTCCCTCCCCTTGTTACCCTATTCACCCCTTCCCTCTTCCTTGTTCTGGTATACCCCTGCATTGCCACATTGGGCCTTTCCAGAACCTGGGTCCACTCTTTCCTGCTTGTCGGACAGCATTTGGTAGGTGGATTGTGTCTATAGTGTTCCAAGATTCTAGGCTAATATCCACTTATCAGTGAGTGCATGCCATCTGTATTYTTTTGAGACTGGGTTACTTCACTCAGTATGATGCTCTCCAGCTCCATCCATTTCTCTAAGAATTTCATGAATTCATTGTTTCT
>BDUI01050707.1:7047-17631 GCA_002335545.1 Apodemus speciosus | reverse complement strand
AATGATTTCAGCCACCCAGACGCCCCAAGACTCCCAGGGGCTGAACCATCAACCAAGGGGTACACATGGGCCAGCTAAAAATGTGGCAGAGGAAGGCCTTGTTGGGCATCAGTGGGAGGAGTGGTCCTTGGTCAGGTAAAGACTTAATAGAGGCCCCAACAAAGGGAAACCAAAGGCAGCGGAGAGGTGGGAGTGTGTCGGGTGGAGGGGCATATACCTGGAGGCAGGGGGAGGAAGGAGGGGTTGGGGTCTTTGGGGAGGGGGGAAATCTGGAAAGGTTTCAGAAATCTGGCAATGTAAATGAAGACAATATTCAATTAAAAAAAAAGAAAAAGAAGAAAGAAAGAAAAATCCCACCTGTGGTAGAGTGATTTCAAGAAGGGCCTCTGCCTGCAAGCAAGAATGTGTCTTAATCAACGTTCAGAAATGTGTGTATGGGCCCTGAGAGAGCTTTCTTTTTTCTGGTAGCCCACAGTATCTACTTAAAAAGTTGTTTCTAAAGCTGTCCACCTTTTATATTTTCCTAATTTCAACTACAGAATTACCGCAAAGTTTCCCACAGCCCTGCAAATAATTCAAGAGCCATGCACATGCAAGCAACACCAATAAAACTCCGTGAGTTATTAAAGAAGAAAAACATAAAACTTGCAAGTAGGAAGGGATGTGTTGGAAACCAGAAGTGTTCCAGGCAGAGCAGAGTGGATGAGAGCCAAGGGGATAGGAGAAAGAGAAAGGTGTTACAGAAAGAAAGTGTGTGTGTGTGTGTGTGTGTGTGTGTGTGTGTGTGTGTAAATTACATTGCCAAAGAACAAACTAAAAATTATTTTTGTAAAATATAACGTAAAAAARGAGATTAAAATAATAGATAAAATATATATAAACATTCAGTACCAATAAAACTTTAAAGATATAAGTGATATGGCAAATGTGTCTACAAAATAGTAAAATGGTCCAGAAAATTAAACAATAGACATTAATAAATTTAAGAATATAAACAGCATAAATAAAATTCCAGAAAATGTGGATATTGCCACACTCAGTAGCAAATTCAAGTAGAAAAATATCCTTTAGAACACAAGGTAAGGGCACCCTCTATCTTAAAAGGCCCTAATTTTGCAAATGAATTTTATCAATCTTTTAATGAACAAATTATGAGTTTCAAAGCTCTAAAAAGAAGATCAGAAAATAATAGATCTCATTTCTATTGTGGATATCAGATTTCACTCAAAGTGCTGTATAATTAAATCCAGCAGTACCCTGGAAAATTGTTACCTCCAAATAGAAGCAGTTCATTTCACAAAYGCCAAGTGTTTTCAGCATCAGTTAAAGTTCTTTTGCTATAATTTAGAACATTAATAAACTAAACTGGAAAGAAAAGCTTATGAACTCCAACTCCTAATTTTAACTTTAAAGAGCATGTTAACAAAACAAAAATGCAAACCAACTTCTTAGACTCCTAATAGTGAACAAAATCATTCTCATTAAATTCAGGAACTGAGTCATGACCACATTTAGCATGTCATTAGAATTTTAGAGTAATATCACCAGACAAGAAAATACCAGGTGCATGATTGAGAAGACATTTTTATCATCATCATCATCATCATTGTTGTTGTTATTATTATTGTCTTGTTCATCTACATGGAAATGACTAACTCTATAAATAATTAATTGTCCCAACCCGCAGGACATTCAACAGGGTCCCCGGACCACCTAGGAGAAGGCAAGAGACAAGAGACAGGAGAGACAGTAAGACAGTATTCTGATCAAGCTGTCAAATTTTATTTTTTACACAAGGCTTTTTAAATGGAAGCAAGCAGGTGTAGGGAGGGGTGAAAGGAGGGAAAGTCATTGTATTCAGGGAACAATCTCAGGGGGCTAGCATCATTTCTCAGGAACAGTTTCTCAGAATTGTCTCTCAGAATCTCAGGGAAAATCTGGCAAATGATGTAGGAATTTGGCACTAGAAATTGATCATGAGGAGGTGAAGGGGAAAGGAGTTGCTATGGTAACCTAACCACAGGTGAGCTTCGTTTGTTCTAGTCCACTCAGGTGAGCTCTGCATGTACTGACCACCTAGACTACTTGGCTAATCTTTAAGCTAGTACTTTTCCTTCTAAAAGCAGGCTAGAAGAAGCAGGCTAGAAATGGCTGAAAGGAGGGGGTTTTGAGATCTATGTGAGAATGGCTCCGGGCAATTAATGAGAAACTTAGCAAGATGATTTCCCTCTACATGGCAATAGCAAATGTAAGACTGTCACAATACCAAAAATATAGCCTCAGAGTTTAGAACTATTAAATTGTAATCACCAATCTGGAACACAGAGACAAAAATTATACTGTATACACTAAGGAGTGATTAAATATAGAGGGGTGATACACTGAGAGTCATCAAGAATTTATAGAGTATTCAAAACTATGTGTGGATGAGTAGTTGGCAATCATTATGTATACTTACATATATATGTACTAAGAGATATCGTATATATTGTATATCATATATATTATATCATATATGCCATACATACCAATATGTGTGTGTGTCTGTGTGTCTGTTTGTGTGTCTTTGTGTGTGTGTGTGTGTGTGTGTGTGTGTGTCTATGTCTGTATCTGTGTCTGTGTCTATGTATAGTTAGCTAGTTACTTAGTTAGACTATTAGCTCTGGTAACAAAAGTTTTCCAAATCTGAGTGCCGAGTATACTTTAATCAACACAGATTTATTTTATTCACGATAGTCATGTATCATGGCTTTTATGACATGTTTTTTCATTATTGTCCTCACATCTGCATATAGACTGTGACGTATGAATGGTAATATTGCTGGTGATGTGGTAAATAAAAATAGTCTTCCAGAGATGTGCCATTAATAATTCAGTGGCTGGCAGAAGAGACAGCTCTCACCTTTCTCACATAATCTCACTGCATTGTCTCCCCAAAATTCAGAAGCCATAGACACTTGTGAGCAACACCAACGAAGGTCAGTCTGCACTCCCGGTCATTTGACTTTATGCATGCTACATGCCATCTAGGCGTTGCGTCTGGTAAAAGCAACAAACTCAAAGAATAGTGGTTTCTAGTCATGTTTACAGTGCAACCATGTATACACTTTTCCACTCCAATCCTGGCCACTGACCGTATGCTTTGGAGAAACAGCTGGGAGGGGCATAATCAATATGAATAATAGTGACTGGACTGCTGCACTCTTGGCATACACAGTGAAAGTATTAAAAGCTAGCAAAATGGTAACAAGCTTCTTACATAGAAGGAGAGAGACTGCGACACATTTTTATGACAATGTTATTAGTGTCGCAGTTGAGGTCACTTAGGGGAAAAAGGGCAATATAGCCTGAGATCGTGTTGTGAACTTCAATAAACTATGGCAAGCTGATACATGACTGCATCATATCCAGAAAAAACACAGTGAGTACATTAAAATATGTAGCTTTTTACTTTCTGATAATTTATTATTTTTAAAGATGTATAGAAAAGATATAAAACTGCTTATACAGGTAGAATAAGAGGAATGAGGGGGAAAAATAAAACGAGGTAAATTGAAGCAAGAGGAAAGAGCTGCAAAATAGCAGACTAAGATACTGTGCTGTGGACACTGTGCAGAAATCAAATCATTTCCTCTGAGCACTGAATTTAAAGCAACGTTTTTACCACTTCATGTAGCATGTGTTTTGTGTGTGTTTAATGTCTCATTTCTTTAAGTTTTACTATTACATCTTTAATGACTCGAAGAGACTGAACTATAAAAAAAATGAGTTCATTAATAGGGAATACACATTAATGCTTTGTATTTAATATTTTTAATATCGCTATTTAGCTATTGCAAAAGAAGAAATAAAACTAACATTAAGGGACTAAATTATAGGATACTGAATGAAACTCAAAATGAAGACTATGTCTTAAAATTATCACTGCAGGGTAAATGAAGAGGGAGCACGCGCCCAATGGGCAGGAGGGAGACGGGAGCGATGAATATAATCTCCTTTGTGTGCTTCGTTCTCTCTCTATGCTGTCTCAGATTTTCCAACAGACACTTCTAATCATAGCGTGGAAACCAAACTTTCATCTCTATAATTAAAATGTGTCTACTTTAAATAGCTCGTGTTGTGAAACTTAACCTGCTCAATGACGTTGCGTTTTCATGTCTAAGGCAGGATTACTTTCTAAAATCATCCAGCAGTCTGATTAAGGCATGTAGTCATCACTGCCCTTAAAAAACTATCTTTAAAAAAGGTCTTTGTCTGTCTGTCTGTCTTTCTGTCTGTCTGTCTGTTTGTTCAGGACAGCAAGGCAAATCAAACATTAAAACTTTATAAATCTCAATGACCCCAATGTAGGATCACCCCCTAAAGCAGTGAGTGTGCTAAAAACTGCAGGGCTGATGTTTCAGGGGAGCAATTGCTATAAAACGCTGACCTTATTTACTATAAAAATATGTGAAGATTGTCCAACAAATGTCAGTTTCGCACAAAGATGTAAGGAAAATCACCACGCCTCTACTTAAAATGCTTTACTCTTTGTTGTGAATTTATCAGAGCTTATATACCTTTATGCTGCTCAAGTTTTCTTTGCCAATTCACACTCAATACATTTTGAGGGGTTGGTGTGTTTGTGCATACATGTGGCTTCAAGCATGTGTGTCTCTCTGTGTGTGTGCACATCCGTGGTGTGTGTGTGTGTGTGTGCGTGTGTGTGTGCGTGCGTGCGTGCGTGCGTGTGTGTGTGTGTGTGTGCGCGCGCGCGCGCACGCATGCATAGGTATATATGTGGAAGCCACAGGACAACCTTGGTTACCCCTCCAAAGAGCCTTCCACTTTATGTTTTGAGACAGGACCTCTCCCAGGCAAGGAACTGGACAAGCAGGCTAGATTGGCAGACCAGCAAGCCCCAGGGGTCCACTTATATTTATGTCTGCAATTCCAGAATTACAAAAGCATATTACCGCCAGGCCAGYGGCCTGTGTTCTGTAGGTTCTTGGAATCAGCATCAGGTCCCCATTCCTGCAAGACAGGTCCCTTGCTGCCATTTGGTTGCTGAGTGTGATGTAACACCTGAGTCCAATGAGCACTGTCTTTATCCACCGACTCCAAAGAGAAGAGGGAAGACTCAGCTAACTACTGAGTCTCAGAAGGAAACTCAGAAAATTACAAGATAAACAAGGCCCTTTACCAAGGTCAAAAGTAGTAAACAATTGGCAGGGAAAGGAGACTTTACTGGGACCTGCCTCCAGGTTGGGCAAAGGATGCACCTTTTTTGAGATATCATTTAATCAGGCTTCTCTTGCTTATAATGTTACTGTTTTTCAGTGATCCATGACCATATAATAGCACTTCATCTATGCTCCTGAAAATAGCCCAATAAACTCATGAGTTCATCAAGGTAGAAGAGTATAATTGTTTCTTTGGTTTATTATGGTGTCCTCTCTGAAATAGAGAGATTTATTCCCATCACTCCAAAAAACAGTCACATAATTGGTTAACATATAAAGCACATAACTATTTCTCACTGTTCTGGATGCTGGGAAGTCTGAAATAAAAGATCCAGTATCTCAGGTTTCGAGATGGTACTTTATTGTAGTATCCTGGGTACGAATGAAGAGGAACAAGGCGACATCCCACGCACGTGTTCTCATGTGCCTAGAGGCAGGGAAGAACTTTCCAGTGTGGCATTAATCTACACATGATAACCTGAACATTTCCCAGTAGCCTCGGTCCTTGTTAGGTTTCTATTGCTACGAACACTAAGATCAAAAGCAACTTGTGTGGAAGAAGAATTATTTTGCTTACACTTCTAGAGTACAAGCCATCATCAAAGGAAGTCAGAGCAGGAACCGAGAGGCAGAAAACTGAAGCAGAGGCTGAGAAGGAATGCTACTTTCTGGCTTACCCTTCGTAACTTGTTTAGCCTGCCCTTTCATAGCAACCACAGACCACCTCCCCATGAGTGGTATTCCCCTCAGTGAGCTGGACACTCCCATATTAATTATCAGTCAACGAAATGTTCTACAGAATTGCATACAGGCCAATCCTACAGAGACATTTTCTCCATTAAGATTCCTTCTTCCCAAATGAACACAGCTCATATCAAGTTGACTTGCCAAGACATGTCTTTTCTTTAAATATTGCCAAGCTGGTGCTTGGCCTTCCTACACGTGAACTTTAGAGGATATATTCAAACCCTAGAGCTTGCCATGTTTACTTTCTATGTCACAAATTTCTACTCTACAAGACATACCTGTGTAAGCCTACCTCATGACTGTATTTTATATGAAATAACTCCCATTAAGTCATAGAAAGTACCTGCTTATTAAATAATTCCTAGGAAAATAATAAAAATTAAAATTAAATATACATTAATTATTATTTAGATAATAGTAATATCTATTAGAACTCTTATGACTAAACCACAGGCCAGTGGAAAAAATCTACTGGTACCTCATCTTTCTTTAAGCTTAAGAGTAAAAAGTAACAAGTATTACCATAGACCAATAAGTTTATTGCCACTTCTATTTGTAGCTTGGAGACAATACTGATCTCCCTCCTTTAGAGCTAGAGCACTTCTTTATGTACTGAACAACTTTAACAACTTTTCCTTTAAAAAGCCTCTTAGTGACATATCCTTCGGCGACACAACAATCAGTGTTCCAAATAGTATGTCTTGAGTTGTCACTTCAAAAACATCATGAATAAATAAATAAATGAATGAATGAATGATAAATGGCCCCAACAYGACAATGTCCTCCACCCTCCCCGAGCTGCAGGTGAAGCTCACTTACTGTGTGCACTGTTCCTTTCACACTGAATCAGTGTGCAGCACAAAACGATGGAACAGCCCAGCAGACCCATGAATGGCAGCTCACCACCTCTCCCAAAGTCCAGGTAAGAAGCTGAGCCAAGGCCTGAAGAAACACAGTCACCTTAGAAACACAACACAGAACAGCGTACACAGCATGTGTGCTGTATTTTGTAAGCAGAAAGAGAAAAAAATACCATTTATGTTTGCTTATATATACTCAAAGAAAYCCAAGAAATGTATGAATGTAAGAATTATATGTAAACTTATATGAAAATGTATGTTTAAGAATGAGGTGAATAAAATTTAATTGTTATTTCATTTTAATATTATCTGTGTGTGTGCATATGAGGTGTGTATTGGTATGTTTTCCATGGGATGTATGTAAAGGCCAATTGACAACTCTGGAGACCAGTTCTCCTGTTCCACCTTCTGGCATTTGGATCAGACACTAGGCAAGTGTTTTATTCATAAGGCAATCTCTCTGTCACAAAGGTGGATGTTTATATTTCAGAACATGGTTGAATATGCATATATCTACAGTTTATTATTTTTAAATTAGGTGCATGCACAACATAGTAAAATTCATTCTTCGTGTCTGATATGTAAAAATTAACATCACAAGGAGCAACTGTTTACCGCATAATATAACTATAAAAAAAATCCTTAAATAAAATGTATAATTGTGTTTGTAAACATCTTTTTAGCCTTACATTTTTATCTTTCTATTATACTGCACTAAACATCTTAATTAAAACATGTTTTTTATTCACCTGACAGTCAAATTGTGCACTGGATTTTCCATGTAGCAGTCATTTGTAAACATTTGGCTTAAATAGGAAAACTAAACACAGAACTGATTTACAAACTACCTTCATTCTCTAAGCAGGACCAACAGGAGTCATCACTTTCTAAAAACGGAAGGAATTTAAACAAACTGACTCCTTCTTCACTACTATTTGGCCTGTCCTTTAGTCCAAGTGACCCAGGAAATGAGATCAAAGTTGCATTTTGGAAATTGTTGCAAAACATTATGGGTTTACTATACTGCAACTGTAACTCCCAAACATAAGCCCAGAGATACACATCCTACTAGAATGCATTTAGATTATCTGCCGGTGATTCCACAGGTCTTAAACTTGAATAAACAGGAAAGACAAGAAAGAAAACAAAGCAAGGCCAAATAGATGTGGATGGAGACATTGTTACATGTCCATCATGAAATTCAGATTATTAAAAAGAATTGGTGTTTTCTGACCTAATTGTAAACTGCTACTGAAAGCTTGCCAAAAGCATATCAGTGATGTAACCACTGACAGAATCATTATACATAGTAACAAATCGTAAAGAAAAGGGTAATGAAGAGCTCATCTTAATTTGAAGCCTTTTACTCACAGGTTCTTCAAATTTAAGAAGAGGATGGAGCTTAGCCATATTGATTACTCTTAACCCTTTACAGTTGGAAGACCTTACTAAGATATACTATTTTATTTCTTCCTAGTGACACTGTTTTTATATCTCAGCTGTCCTGAAACCATAAAGCAGAAAGAAACCACAGCAGAAAGAAAGTACTGAGGTGAAGCACAGCCTCCAGCTAACCCTCTGGAGAATTGGTGAAAACAATGAATTTCAAGTTTAAACATGACTTCAAAGCAGACATGATATAACAGTCATTTACAGTTCTCTACATGCAATAAATAAATGAATAAAAGACCTCATGGGGGTCCTTTTTTACTTTTATTTAAAAAGATATTTTTCCATACAATACATTTTGATTACAGTTTCACTTCCCTCCATTTCTCCCAGTTCCTCTCCACCACCCCTCCCTTCCAGATCCACTCCTTTCCATCTCTAGTTAGACAATAAACTAAGGCAGCTAAGGGATGAAATAAAATAATAATATGATAAAACAAACACAAGCAAACTGAAACAGGAGAAAATAAACAGAAGGAAAAGTCTCACACACACACACCACACACACACACACACACACACACACACACACGCACGCGCATGCGCACGCACGCGCACGCACACGCACACACACACACACACACGGGCACACACAACAAGGCAGATATAGATGCAAAGACACTTTTGTTTCCATTTTCGGGAATCACATAAAAACATAAAATGGGAAGTCATAATACATGTGCAAAACCAAGCTTTTCATCTGAGAGTGTTGATTCCTAGCCACCTGACCCCCTGGGAAGCTGATTTTCTCCTTTTGAATCTGGATCCTTGAAAATCTGCCTTCCTGACAAACAAGGGGCTTTTGTTTGTTTTTTGTTTGGTTTGTTGTTGTTGTTGTTGTTGTCGTTGTTGTTGTTGCTGCTGCTGCTGTTTTGTTTCTTTTAAGGTTAAAATACCCACAGTTATTGCAAACAACAAGGCAGATTTCTACAACTACTTTCCATAATTAAAAATTTTCAAAAATGGAATCACACACACATATGTACATAGAGAAATATATGTATGTATATACATGTATCTTTACGTCTTTTTTCAAGTTACCACTACCTGATGTGGATTTGTTTTTAAGGAATATCAAAATGAATTCTACCAACTACTCAACTACTTCACTTAAGAATGCACTGAACTAGGTTTCTAATCCTCTCTTACATAGGTCCATCAAGCGTATTATCCTTCCATGCAAAAAAAAATAACACTAACACTGTACAACCTTTGCTGACAGCTACTCAAGGTCCCCTTTCCCACCATCTCTACTCAAAAACCCTTATTTCATAATTGATTGACCCAATGACATTAATTGTCTTTGCCATGATATTTGGAACCACAAGTCCTGTTTGATATATACAGTTCAAAGGCAAGTTAAAAGTCATCAGTTCCTCAAATTTCCTTGAACTGTCACACCTGAAGTTAACCTGTAAGTCACACCTGCCCAAGGACCAGGTCATTTTCTGGAAGTTGTAGTTCTCAGAAAATAATGCCACACGGGAAAATGTGGTGGCCCTGTGGGTGTGTCCGTAAATCTTGCAGCCACTCAACTTAGAACTTACAGCAGTGCTCCTGACCAAAGCCCATCCTGGTCACTATTTCATTTTTAATTAAATACTTGCTTCAAATTTGACCAGATGTGTGGCACTGCTTTTTCTCTGGCAAATCAAAAGATTAATGGAACCCAGACACCAGCATGTGACATAGCTCAGTAGAAAGTGGCAGGCAAATTGCTAAATGGCACTTCTGAGAGGCATACATTGATTTCCAAAATACAGGACATTGCGGGAGGTGGAGCTTGATTTGATGATGTTGCTGTTATTTTCTGCTTTATCCGTCTTGGCTTCTCTATACCTCGAGTCTGGAGGTAGACGTCTATCTTGAACCACAAAGATGAACGGCATCTGCAAAGGATGGTGGGAAAGGCAGATGAAATCAGGAACGGCACAGTGCCAGCTCTGGAATTTGCACTTGTGTCTTATGCCCATGTGAGAAAACCAACTCTTCCTTTTGGTAAACAACTTAAAAATTGGTGACTTCTATATGAATGCAGTATGAACTGAGTAGAAGAAGAAACTGCCTGATGCGTATTTACTACAAGAAGGCGTTTGCCTCACCCTCTCTTTTCCAGCAGACCACAGAAGCGTGAAAGGAAAAACACAATTTCCTCCCCAAATGGAAAGTTTGTATTTAGATCCATGACTTCCCTCTTTCTTTTAAAATACATCTTGCTCTCACTCAAATTCATGGCAGCAGTTTCTTTAGTAGTCATTGTGTGTGTGTGTGTCTGTGTGTGTGTGTGTGTGTGTGTGTGTGTGTGT
>BDUI01050706.1:0-10775 GCA_002335545.1 Apodemus speciosus | reverse complement strand
TTGAGACAAGGTTTCTTTGTGTGTGTTGCCTTGGCTGTTCTGGAACTTGCTCTGTAGACCAGGCTGGTCTCACAGATAGATCACAGATCACATAGATCTGCTTCCCGAGTGCTACCAGGTAAATATTTTTTCAAGTATTTATTGCATATGAAGTGTATGGTGTGTGGCCTGGGTGTGTGCATGTGTGCCGTGTGCATGCAGCAGCCTGCAGAAGTCAGGGGAGGCATGGGATCCCCAGAAACAGTCATTACAGGCAGCTGTGAGCCACCATGTCAGTGCTGGGAACCAAACTTGGGTCCTCTGCAGGAGCGAGCAGCAAGCACTCCTACCCACTGACCCATCCCCTCAGCCCCTACCCCTGCCAATAAAGATTAGACTAATGAATCTTTACATCACTGCTGTGAGCCCTGTTCTTTTTTGTTTGCTTGTTTGTTTTGGTTTTTTTAAAGACAGGGTTTCTCTGTATAGCCCTGGCTGTCCTGGAACCCACTCTGTAGACCAGGCTGGCCTCAAACATAGAAATCCACCTGCCTCTGCCTCCCAAGTACTGGGATTAAAGGCGTGCGCCACCACTGCCTGGCATGAGTCCTGTTCTTCCTCATTTATACACAGATGTCTTAAAGTCTAGAGAAGTAGGTGACTTGCCCAGGACTAGACAGAAAGACAGCTTGTCTCATCTCCGTGACTTCCTGGAAAGCTACTTCTTGGATGAGGAGGCGAAGCTCATCAAGAAGATGGGCGACCACCTGACCAGCCTCCACAGGGTGGCAGGGCCACAGCCAGTGAAGACTGGCCTGCCCCGGGCATCTCTGGGCAAGTATCTCTTTGAGCGCCTCACTCTCAAGCCTCTGCCTTCCAAGGGGCTCCCTCCTCTGCTCTGCACCAGCCCGCCTCAGGACCCCCCACCTGAATGAACCTCCCAAGCCCCTAGGAAGCTTGGTAACCACTCTGGAGCCTCTCCCAAGTGTTGGACTGAGTAAAAATAAAGCTTTTTGAGACAAAAAATAAAATAAAATAAAGGAAGAAAAACAGCCTGCTCTTTACATGTCTTCTAGTTCATCTGAGAGACAGAGGTGTGATTCATGGCTCTACCTTCCTGGAGTCGCTCATTCACTGAACCCCTATCTAAAGGGAGGGCTGAGGGCAGTGCCCAGCAAAGCATATGGCTCCTAAGAGCCTCACAGGGCGCTCTTGCGCTGGACCTGGAGGAAGCAGGTACAGGCCCTGCAAGTCCCACCAGGGAGCGCACGGATGCCGGAGTTCGTGGGCCTGTATGTGCTGCAGAAATGCCCCATGATCAACCTCATCACTGGTGCCAAGAACCACGCATCCGCCCAGATGAATGAGGCAGGTTCAATGGCCAGTTTAAAACCCATGCCACCTGTGGGGCCATCTGCAGGATGGGGGGAGTCAGATTGGCTAAGGTTGGTGGCATTGTCTTAAAAGAACTTTTGGCCAGAGAAAATCAGAGAATATTTATCATAAATAAACAGTATGAGCCCCCCACCCCAACACACACGAGGCCCCCATTATCCTCCCTCCACCCCCCACAAAGGGACCAGGCCCACCTTGACCTGGGCGTAGAAACTACCCAGGCTGCAGCAGACACGGCACTCCAGCATGGTGTCGTCGTTGTTGTGGGCATAGCGCAGGGCCTTCTCAAAGCTCTCTAGGGCCTTCTGGAAGAGGCTGAGACCCAGGAAAGCATTGCCCATGCTCAGGCTGACCTGACCCCCAAGCTGGGCACCAGCCCTGGTGCCAGGCAGGCCGAGGCAGGTCTTGCAGTAGGAGATGGTTTTGTGGAACTCACATAGCTTCTCATTGCTGCGCGCCAGGTTCAGGTAGCTTTCAAGCAGGAAGTCAGCATCCTCCAGCTCCCGAGCCGTATCAATCTGGACCACAGCAAACTGACCCCAGGGTAATAGGTGGACAACACTCAGCCCCAGGTGGCCACAGCCAGCCCTCCTTCAGAGCCAGAGACAATGGCAGACCTCAAAGCTCAGACGCAGGAGTTTCTACTCCCCCAGGTTCATCCTCCCAGGCCCCAGTCACAGCATGGAAACTTTAACCAAAAGCTCAGGGTAGATACTACACTTTCGCCCCCTACCTCAGATCTGGAGTCTACCACTGACCAACCTGACCCTCAATTTTGGAGCCTGTTCTACCAGGCAGAAAGCAGCAGACTAAAATCTAGGCTTGGAGATGTGGGCTGGAGATCCCGGGACTCYGGCTCCTGATGCCTGTGAATCTTAGTCTCAAAGGCCTCGACACTGAGGTTGAAGGCCACGGGCCCGACGGCTAAGAGAGCCAGCCAACTAAGACTCAGGATCCTGYATGCATATTCAAAACTTCAGATCAGACAGTAGCCTATGAGACACACAGGGTTCTCAGGGAGATACAAGGGCGCCTGGGAGTTGGAAGCCACCCAGCCCTGATCCCAACCCTCTCACAGCGCCTGGGCCCTCCCACAGCACCCTGGAAGGGTAACGTGTACCTTCAGCATCTCTTTGTAGCGGCCCATCTCTGAGTGCGCGGTTACCAAGCAGCCCAGCACCCGGAAGCGGCCCACGAGGTCAGAGCCCTTCTCCAGCACCTTCATCCACACCTGCAGTGCCTTCTCTGTCTGGTTGGACTGGTATARCTGCAGTCCTTTTTCGATCTGTTGCTTTGTCTGGTCCTGCCCCATCCTCCCACAGCCTGGCCACTCGGAAAGACCGTGGTCGGCTAGATGTCTTTTAGACGCTCATGGTGTTAGACCCACAGTGCCGGCTGATCTCTGGGAGGGAAAAGCAACACCAGGCAAAAGCCGAGCAGGGCCTGGATGGACAACGGGCGCCACCCTGGGAACAAGGCTGGTTCAGCCCCTGTCTGCAGCTGTCCCTGCCAGTTGGGGCCACGTGGCTTCTGAGGAATGTTAGCAGCAAGGTCACTAGGGTTTCTGCTGCGCCCACTCAAAGCTGACAGAAAGGTGTCTGTCCCAGGATTACAGGCATTGCGCCACCTGAGAACCTGTTTGGTGCCCCTTTGACACTTCTGACAGGGCCTTGAGGCCCCTAGCAGGTTAAGCTCTCTCCGGAAGCCTTGCCAAAGGCTGTCTGCCAGGATGCGGGCAAGCCTTAGCCTTAGGCCAGAGGTTCTGACGGCAGCAAAGCAGCAGGCAGAACACTGGGTGTCCTGGGAGTGACGTAGCTGTCCAGCCTGCTTTCTTCCTTCCTTTCTTCCTTCCTTCCTTCCTTCCTTCCTTCCTTCCTTCCTTNATGCATATTCAAAACTTCAGATCAGACAGTAGCCTATGAGACACACAGGGTTCTCAGGGAGATACAAGGGCGCCTGGGAGTTGGAAGCCACCCAGCCCTGATCCCAACCCTCTCACAGCGCCTGGGCCCTCCCACAGCACCCTGGAAGGGTAACGTGTACCTTCAGCATCTCTTTGTAGCGGCCCATCTCTGAGTGCGCGGTTACCAAGCAGCCCAGCACCCGGAAGCGGCCCACGAGGTCAGAGCCCTTCTCCAGCACCTTCATCCACACCTGCAGTGCCTTCTCTGTCTGGTTGGACTGGTATARCTGCAGTCCTTTTTCGATCTGTTGCTTTGTCTGGTCCTGCCCCATCCTCCCACAGCCTGGCCACTCGGAAAGACCGTGGTCGGCTAGATGTCTTTTAGACGCTCATGGTGTTAGACCCACAGTGCCGGCTGATCTCTGGGAGGGAAAAGCAACACCAGGCAAAAGCCGAGCAGGGCCTGGATGGACAACGGGCGCCACCCTGGGAACAAGGCTGGTTCAGCCCCTGTCTGCAGCTGTCCCTGCCAGTTGGGGCCACGTGGCTTCTGAGGAATGTTAGCAGCAAGGTCACTAGGGTTTCTGCTGCGCCCACTCAAAGCTGACAGAAAGGTGTCTGTCCCAGGATTACAGGCATTGCGCCACCTGAGAACCTGTTTGGTGCCCCTTTGACACTTCTGACAGGGCCTTGAGGCCCCTAGCAGGTTAAGCTCTCTCCGGAAGCCTTGCCAAAGGCTGTCTGCCAGGATGCGGGCAAGCCTTAGCCTTAGGCCAGAGGTTCTGACGGCAGCAAAGCAGCAGGCAGAACACTGGGTGTCCTGGGAGTGACGTAGCTGTCCAGCCTGCTTTCTTCCTTCCTTTCTTCCTTCCTTCCTTCCTTCCTTCCTTCCTTCCTTCCTTCCTTTCTTTCCTTCTTTCTTTCTCTCTCTCTTTCTTCCTTTCTTTCTTTCTTTTCTTCCTTCCTTTTTTATTTTTATTTTTATTTTTTTTGAGACAAGATTTCTCTGTGTACCCTGGCTGTCCTGGAACTTGCTCTGTAGGCCAGGGTAGCCTCAACTCACTCAGATATCTGCCTGACTTTGCCTCCCAAGTGCTGGGGCCAACGGAGTGAGCCACCATACCTGGCTAATGGAACATTCCACCCCATCCCCCCAAGACAGGGTTTCCCTGCATAGCCCTGGCTGTTCTGGAACTCGCTCTATACCAAGATAGTCTCAAACTCAGAGATCTACCTGTCTCTGCCTCCTGAGTGCTGGGATTAAAAGCGTGTGCCATCACAGCCCAGGTTCACCTCTTTTCTTCCCACTTCTCCATTTTATTTTTGCAGTTTGCCCACCACATAAAGACACTTACCCGGGCACATGTCCACACTGTTCCTAACACCTCACCTTAGCCAGTTGGTGGGAGGCCTGGTTTCCTCCTAACTCCCGTAAGCAAGTCATGTCGCTCTCTCAGCCTGCTTCCTCTTCTACAAGGTGAGGATAAACTCTCACAGCAGTGTGGTGGCTCTCGCACTGCATAGCGCAGCGCAGCGCAGCGCAGCACAGCGCAGCACAGCGCAGCAATGGGCACCAGCCTGGCCCTGCTTGCTGTATTTCTGTATTAGCTGTGTAAGCATAGAGAATTTGGGCACATTGCTAGCCCCGAAGAAGAAAGGTTAGTTCACATGACTGCCACAAAACTAAAGGACTTGCTGGTTGACAAGGACTTAGAACATTGTCCAGTGTGAAGGAAACACAGTGTTAGTGAGAAGGGATGACACTATTCCTTGATAAAATGATGACCAAAGGCCACAATTTGGTCCTTGAAGATTCAAAAAGTGTCCCAATTCCAGGGCTGGTGAGATGGTGTGATAGCATTTGCTGCCAGACATAACAACCCGAGCTCCATCCCTGGGACCCACGTGATAGGACAAACAGATTCCCACAGGTTGTCCTCCGACTCCCATATGAGCATGTGTGTTACACACGCACACCATAAGAACAATTCCCCAATTCTAATTCCAGCTCTGGTTTGACAGCATCTCTAACAGTGAACTCTAATACCAAACACTGMAGCATATTGTCACGGTTGTGCCTGGATTGCCACTAATTTCCCAAGTGTGTACTCACGAGCAGTCCTCCCTAGTGATGGCTACAGTGTGTCTCTCATCCTCTGTCCAAATCATGAAGGCCCTTCCTCACAATGCAGCTATTTGTGGAAACAGTCTTTAAAGAGCTAGTTAAGGTGGGCTGTAATTCAGTTCCAGATGACACTTTCACACAGACAAACATGCAAGCAAAACACCAATGCACATACAATGAAATATCATTTTCTAAAGTTTTATTAAGGTCTGGAGAGATGGTTCAGTGGCTAAGAGCACTGACTGCTCTCATAACCATCTGTAACGAGATCCGATGCCTTCTTCTGGTGTGTCAGAAGATAGCAACAGCATACTCACATACATACATACAATAAATAAACCTTTAAAAAAAGTCTTTTTGAAAAAAAGTTTGTTTTTTTAAAGAGCTAGTTAAGGCAAAGTGTGGTAGGTTACAGGGGCTGAGTGGCTTTTTTTCTGGGGAAATATAAAGTATCTTTTTACCAGGTAGACTTGGGTGGACCTGTTTTTTTTTTTTTTTTTTTTTTTTGTTGTTGTTGTTGTTGTTGTTGTTGTTGTTTTTTAAAGTATATTTAGCTGGGTGTGGTATAATATACACTTTCAAGACCAGCACTTAAGAAGCAGGTCTACATAGCAAGTAGGCTAGCCTGGTCTACATAGAAAGTTCCAGGTCATCTTAAGTTACAAAGTGAAACCATGTCTCAAAAAAGATATGTGTTGGGGGACTGGTGAGATGGTTCAGGAGTTAAGAGCATTGGTTGCTCTTCCAGAGGTCCTGAGTTCAAATCCCAGCAACCACAGGTTGGCTCACAATCTATAAGGGGATCTGATGCCCTCTTCTGGCTTGTGGATGTATATGCGGCAGAGCACTCATGTTCAATAAAATTTAAAAATTAAAAAATAAATAAGTAAAGTGCGTGTGTGCATGCGGGAGCCCACAGAGGTCAGAAGAGGACATTAGCTTCTCAGGAACTGGAGTTTCAGACAGTTGTGAGGAGGGGATTGAACTGGAGTCCTCTGGAAGAGCAGCCAGGCTCTTAACCACTGATCCATCTGTCCGGGCCCTGGAATTATTTCTTTAGTTTTACCCAAGTTTGTGCTGATTAATCAGTGTTCCGTGGGGCACGGGTGATTTAGGCAGTTCCATCATCACTCCCACTTGGTATAGGGATGACTCCTGGAAGCCTCATCACTGGATTCTTTGCTTAGCTTGCAGGCAATCCCACTGAAGGGTCTCCTTCCCCACGATGATTCAATGGGACACCCAGAATGGAAACTGGTTGTTCTAAGGTCCTTGAGCAGTCCTCACAAGAAGAGATTTTTGTTGTATTTTTCTGAGGAGACAAGTATCCTGGAATCCTACATGGGACACCAGTAACTGACCAAAGAAGGGATTTCACCTGTCTAGCTTGAGTGAACCAATGACTTTATCAGTTACTTACAGGAGCAGGGTGACCAAAGGCAGCTTTATCACTGGAAAGCTCACCCCAGCAGATGAGGACTTCTGTATCCCTGGAGCCTCCTCCACAACTTACAGTCTGATGCACCAAGTCTCCTTCCTCCCAGTACCTGCTCACAGGTTACATAACCTTACAGTTTCCTTGGCTTCCTGAGTCCTGAGTCTGTCTGTCTGTCTGTCCATTCCCTCCTAGAGGGCATTCAATTTGGAGGAATCAGCTTCATAATACTGGAGTGAGCCTTAACACCTATTACGGGTAAGAGATCAGGACTTAGACACAGGAAGACAATGTGAGTCCCAGGGTGTGGTGCATACCTGGAGGACCAACTCAAGGCCATCTTCAGGTACAAGGAATTAAGGCCAACCTAGGCTACAAAGGACTGTCTCAAAAGACAAAACAAACAAATGACCCGGAGAGAGACCTAGTCTTGCTCATCTTGAGTTTCTAGCTTCTGAAACTGAGTGAGTGTTCACGGAGCTGCCCACTTGGGGTGCTCGGTCATGACCTTTAGTGAAAGGTGTTTTTTAGGTAGTATAACATTTGGGGAAGATACCAGCACTTGTAAAGATTTATTTTTATCACACCGTATTATTTCTATTATATGTATGTGGGGAGGGGTGTGCACCTGTAAATGCGGCATCTGTGGGGATTGCAAGTGCTGAATGCCCAGAAGTCGTTATGGGATACTCCATGGACAGACACGGGACAAGAGCAGTAAGCAACATGTATGTATTGGTTTGTGTATTTGATACAGATTCTCTCCACATAGCCCTGGCTGTCCAGGAACTGTGAAGACCAGGCTGGCCTTGAAGAAACCACGGCCATACTTGGCCGTAACACGTCATAAACAGCAGAGGTGTCTTCCCATGGGGTTTGTTTCCTTCTTGGGGTCAGTGTGAGGGTTAGTTTTGTCAACTTGACATGACCAAGGATCACCTGGAAGGGTATGCTTTGGCTTCTGTGGCAGTATGCACAGGCACAGCCCCATATGCTCAAGTACTTGATGAACACGACTCAGAATAGCAGTTAGGAGGTGTGTCCTGGTGTGCCACTGAGGAGGCAAGCTTTGAGGTTTCATATATATGCTCAAGTCTGGCCAATGAGAGACAGCCTCCTCCCTCCTGCCTTCAGATCAAGATGTAGAACTCTTGGCTTCTCCAGCACCATGTCTTCGTGCATGCTGCCATGCTTCCTGCCATGATGATACTGGACTAAACTTTATTCTGAACCTGTAAGCCAGCCTCAATTAAATGTCCTTTATAATAAGAGTTGCCTTGGTCATGGTGTCTCTTCACAGCAATAAAACCCTAAGACAGAAGCTGATACCAGGGACTTGGGTATTGCTGTGATAGGCTTGGCCATCTTCTTGTGTGGAGGAATGTGGATTGGGAACTTTGCATTAGGAAAGCAATGGAATGCTTTAAGAGGGGCTTAATTGGCCATCCTAGCAGAATGTGGAAGGCAGTGGTGCTGAGGGTGAGTTAAACTGTGGAGGCCTGGCTCAGGAGCTCTCAGAGGAGAAGAACATCAGTATGTAGCCTAGAGACAGTTTTTGTGATATTTTGGCAAGGAATTACCTGCTTTTGTCCTTGTCTGTGATTTTCCTGAGGCTAAAGACTTTCCTGAAGACTTTTGGATTAACTGCACTGGCAAAGGAAATCTCGAAATAGCTTAGTACRGACTGTTGTGCAGTAACTAATGTTAACTCTCTCTCTCTCTCTCTCTCTTTTTTTTTTTTTTGGTTTTGGGGATTTGGTTTTTTTTTTTTTTCTCCCTGAGATAGGGTTTCTCTGTATAGCCTTAGCTGTCCTGGAACACACTCTGTAGACCAGGCCGGCCTCGAACTCAGAAATCTGCCTGCGCCTGCCTCTGCTGGGATTACAGGCGTGCGTCACCACCGCTGCCCGGCTTAATATTAACTCTTATGAAGAGCATTTTGATGAGATAGCAAATTGAGCAAGAAAAATACAGTTCAAGGATTAAAGGGACACCGGAAGTGGAATGGAGCTAAATCTGTGTTCAAGGAGATAAACAGATTAAAGATATTCAATGGCCGGGCAGTGGTGGCCTACGCCTCTAATCTCAGCACTTGGGAGGCAGAGGTCGGTGGATTTCTGAGTTCGAGGCCAGCGTGGTCTACAGAGTGAATTCCAGGACTACCAGGACCAGGGCTACACAGAGAAACCCTGTCTTGAAAAACCAAAAAAAAAAAAAAGGAAAAAAGAAAAAAATCCCAAAGGAATTAAGGGAGTGGTGGACCTTGGAGCAAGATCCCAGCTAGCTAAGCTTCCATCTTGTGAAGAGGAATTAAAAGTTTAAAGCACCAGCAAGGTGGTACATGCTTTTAATCCCAGCACTTGAGTGGAAGAGGTAGGCAGATCTCTAAAATCAAGGCCATCCTGGTCTACAGAGCAAGTTTCAAAAGTTTCAGAACAGCCAAGCATAGGCAGTTAAAAAACCAAAAGCCAAGCCAAGCCAAGCCAAACCAGAAAGCTGGTGATGTCACAGAACAAGGTGGCCATGCTCCAGCCCCAGCAAGCAGAACTGGCTGCTTTGGCCACAAGGTTCTGGCTTTAGAATTGAGGATAGAATGTGTCCGGGATGTCTCTGAATGGATGACCAGAGAGGCCACTGTGTGACAAAYGAAAGCCATTGAAGCCAGGCATATGACAGGAGTGCATGGAGGGCCAGAGAAACCCTTGTATGAAGCAGTGGAGGTAAAGCCTGGGTTACCTTGGAGACCCCAGGAGATTAGCGATGCCATGGGATACCTGCCAAAAGGAAGCTGCCAACAGGAAGTGGAGCTAGCTCAGAACAAGGGTGTTGCAGTCGGCAAAGCTGAGGACCATTTTGACATTAGACATGGGAATGCGGAGTTTGGAATTTGCCCAGCTGGGTTTTGGTCTTGCTTTGGTCTTCACTGCATTTCAGTTCTTCCCTCCATTTTGGATTGGTAATGTATAGTTTGTGTCATGATATATTGGCAGTATGTGATCTGCTTTTACTAAGGGGATCAATTTCAGTAGACATGGTGAACCTTTAAACATTGAGACTGTGATCGACTATGGGGACTTTTGAAGTTGCTTTAAATGCATTTTGCACATTATGGTTTTACACCTACAGGCACAGGGAGTGGGATGTGATGCTTTGAATAGGTATGGCCCTGGTTCTGGCTGGTTTTGTGTGTCAACTTGACACAAGCTGGAGTTATCACAGAGAAAGGAGCCTCCCTTGTCTTGGGTTCTGTAAGAGAGCAAGCTGAACAAGCCAGGGGAAGCAAGCCAGTAAGGAACATCCCTCCATGGCCTCTGCATCAGCTCCTGCTTCCTGACCTGCTCGAGTTCCAGTCCTGACTTCCTTTGATGATGAACAGCAATGTGGAAAGTGTAAGCTGAATAAACCCTCTCCTCCCCAACTTGCTTCTTGGTCATGATGCTTGTGCAGGAATAGAAACCCCAWCTAAGACAGCAGGCTATATATATCAATAAACACTAACCCACCAGACCCAACCCAATTAGAGTGGCACCGAGAAGAGAACTGAAGTCTGCCCATTACCCACAGGCCAGCTGAGCTTCCAGAGGCTTCAGTTCTAGGAAGACTGGTCTCCACGTAGGGTGACAGCTGCAGTGAAGGACTGCACTGCGACAGGTCTGTGGCTCGGCCGGTCTCCGCCTCTTTAGGCCCAGTAGGCTCAACTGAAAGCTCCCAGAAGTTCAAAGGCRGTCCTAGGCAGGAGGCTTCACTAGAGAATGATCTAGAAGAGTTAACTGAAGGCACCTTAAAGGTCTAACCACTTTTTGGGCTGGAGACTAAAGACTGGAGAAAAGGCCATGATCTAGGATTTACATGGGCCATCAGCAGTAATGGAAGAGGGAGAATGAAAACTAAAGCTACCGGAAATGTTTCAGGCGTTTTCATATTATGGCGACCTTGTC
>BDUI01050668.1:9168-20942 GCA_002335545.1 Apodemus speciosus | reverse complement strand
GAGAAAAGAACCACCTGAATGCTTAGCAAGTTGGGACACAGGCCAATGACATTTAGGGAGTAGTGAATACTGCATGCTTTCAGAGATTAACAGAAATACCTAAACAATAAATCATTCCCATCCTTTTAAATTTCTCATCTTCAACTCTGGAAGCTAAAAGACTGTCTTCTATGTGATAAAGGAGAAACTGTTTCAATCTAGCATTATTTCCCAAACAAAACACACAGAGTAAGAGATTTCACATTTTCACCCACRCAAAACCTCAAGAAGTCTATTACATATACACTTTCTGCACATGTATTTGAGAAGAACTTTATTACAGCAAAAGTAAAACATGATCCAAAAGGGGAACCCCAGGACCTAAGAAAACCCCAGAGTTCACAGAAAGACAATAGTTACTACAGCTSATCTCAAATTTCAATGGGGGATATCATCTAAGAACAAGGAGGGCAGAGAAAGGGACAATGATCAGAACCTCCAGAGAGAGCTACTGCCTCAGCAGAAATGGGGAACTTGGAGACAGCCACCATAACTGGTGAAGTTAAGCTGCAGGGGTTGGTCYGGTGCTGATACAGATTCAAACGCTAAATTCTATTGGCCAAGGCAAGCATTCTCCTGTACACTACCTTTTGTTGTGCAAACCTTTTCCCCCCAAATTAATAGGTCAATAAAAGSCTACAGGCTGTGCTTGAGTAGTAGAGAAAAGGAGAGAAGGGGGGAGGGAAGGAGGAGACCAGGAGAGGAAGAGGCTGCTATGAGAGGAGAGGGACCGTGAGCACATGGCCAGGAGAAACAGCAAGTAACAGGGGACACAGAGCTGGGACATAAGTAAAAATAGCCCCAAACCTCTCCAGTCTCCACTTACAGCTTGTTAATAAAGTACCCGGAGCATGTGTCTTCTGTCCAGGCAAGATAAAAATATGTCATTCCTTTTACAAGGCCTAGGTAAAAATACAAAACTCCTTACAGCAGCACGAAACCCAGAGAGTAATGGAAAATGGTGTGTCATTTGGTATACAATGTAGGTAGCACAATGTGTGATATAGTAATACTGAGCTTTTTATTATGTTTCGTTTTGTTCTTTTGAGACAAGGTTTCACCTGCTAGGCCTGGATAGCCTGGAATTTGCTCTGTAGACCAGGCTGGCCTCAAATGCAGATCTGCCTGCTTCCTCCTCCCAACTGCTCAGATTAAAGGCATGCCCCACCATGCTTGGCATGGGGGATGATTTTTAAATTTACAATAATTCCCATTATCTAATTCTGTGTCAAATGTTTTTACATCATCAAAATTTGATAAAGCAGCCTGCATTGCTTTCTAATGTAAGATCCAGTCAGTATCAAATGTATGGAAAATGGAGATACTTCCCGAATGGGTACATTTGTTTTAAAGTATAATGTAAAAAATAGCGTGTTTACAGACAGGAGTTGAAAAGGAAGGATGACAAGACGGTAGGGTATGAGCTAGGGCTCTTCACAGTGGGAGGCCCTGGGATGTGATCCACACGTAATGAAGAAACAAAGAAATTGCCTCTCATAATAAATGCTGTGGGAGACACTTATTCCATAAATCCCATTGTCGGGTCATATTTCCCAAGCCAAGCCACAGCTATGSTGCATCTGTGTGGCCTTGTTCACCAGTGTGTCACGTCACTCTACCACGACATCCACTCCACTCCAACTGCACTCCACATCTGGTGCTATTTCAGCAGAATCCCACTATGCCATAGGAGAAAGTGTTGTCTCTTAAGGAGCACTCAGGCTCCGCAGTTTCAGTCTGTAGTCCAGGCTGGCCTACAGCTCCTGGCCCTCTGGTCTTAGTCTCCTGAGTCCTGGATTACAAGTGYRTAGAAGCACACCATCCCTAAGTAGTTTCAAGTAACAAATAAAATATAAATTATAAATACGAACAAAATAACTGTTAGCTATTTTCCATAGACTGTTGTAGGTTAACCAAAGTTGAGGTTATTTATTATAATACCTGTACTAGGAAGTGGGCCCCATTCTGGAGGAATGCATCATTCCTTATTGGCAATTTTGTAGTGACTTGATGGTTATGCTCTGGGAAAAGGAGGCTGCTTCTCCTGGATGTATTTAAGATGCCATCTTTTGCTCGCAAGGGGTCCACAGCTCCGGCAGGAATATAAAGTGCAGAATAAATCACCTTCACGTCTCCCTTACTTCCCCCGCGTCTCGTGAAACTCAAGGCTAAGGATCGCTCGCTAGGGCTGCTTTTAATCTTCTGGCTTTCCACAGGAAGAAAGGCTATTTCCCCATAAATATCGTCGCTGTCCTGAATGTAGAACAGAAGCTGCAAATGGAAGAGAGCGGTAAAGAACGGGRGYTGTACAATCGGGATGRCCCAGACTCTGCTCATCTATTATTTATTCACGYGCYGTGTCTTATGAGAACACTTWGAGTATAAAGAAGTGGGGGCGGGGGGAATCAAAAACAGTTTTGAAATTTTTCAGAAAATAAAGTTTTGAAACTTTTTAAATGGTAAAATATTTGTCTGGGCTTAAAGGCCGTGGAAGAAGGTTGGCTTAACATGGGAAGTGTATGGGCCCGCAGATCTGCACACTTAAGTCCCTGCGCTCTTCCGTTATCACGGAGGGACTGACAGGGTGAAGCAGGGCAAGGCTCTACCTGCGCCGGCTCGCTCACTTCAGCACCTCCTTGTATGGTGTGAGGCAAGAGTGTCAGGAGGTAAGCTTCAGCCTCTTCTGGGACATCGTCCTCGGAGACAGCGAGAGGGATTGGCGCCAGCATCTGCCCTTGTGTGAACTGCAGAGTCCCAGAAGCAGGGCTGATGTCTGAGGTCACTGGCGAGGGGTCACTGCTGTTCCGCGTCAACACCCAGTTCACAGACACGTTCCCGTGCGTGCCGCCGTTCCTCACCACTGTAATTTCTTCAAATCTAGAACTGTTTAGAGCATACAGAGTCATAGCGTACACTTTAAAAAGGCAGAAACCCACACAAAATGTATTATTTTTAATATGAAAAATACATATGGATATAGCCTAAGAACTTATCACCATGTGAGTTCCTTTTAATAATTAAATCACATTAAAAAAGAAATCAGTGAAGCAGTCATAGTGGAAAAGGCATCCATCAGCTCAGCATTGTGTCAACACCATAAAAATTAAATCGAGTAACGACCATAAAATAATTATGGTTATAAGTTTAAAGTAAATTATACCTGGACGCTGTATCTTCATCAATTATAACYGGCCTTTCAAACAAAATACTGTTGAATGAAAGAACTCCATACGGCTTGTCATTTGGCTTAATGGTGACCTGTACCGTAGAAGGGCCCATTAGCACGGCATCTCCCTGCAAGGTGTTCTTTAGTAACATAATGTGAAATGATTCGGCTATCTCTGGTATGAGGTCATCGATTATCTGAAATTCCAAGTGTGATTCATGAACGAAAGGGGGAAAGACGAGAGTAGTATCCAGCTGCAGATCGATGAAGTCAACGTTTGGCTGGGCATGCGCTGTTGAATCCCCAGTCATAACTTTGTATCTGACTGACACCTGGGACTCATCAGACCCGATGAGATTTCCATCGCTCTGCTTCCCACGAACCACCGGGACAGTGAGTACGAGCTGGTCCTCGGGGACCAGGTAAACGCTCTGCATGAAGTTCACAGGACTATCATTTTTCTTCACAAGAATTTCAACCGAGCTCTTAGAGGCATTAATCTCTGCTCCTCCTTCTACACTTCTGAGCTGAACCAGAAATATTTCATCGTTTTCTGGTACCTGTTACAGGATACAAGCAAAACATCATTAGCCAAAATATCCACAAACAGGCCCAAGTACTAAAAAAGTGAGTGTTTCATAGAAACTGAAAAGCTTGAAGGAGAACGGTAAGAGGCTCATTTAGACTCTACACACTAAGTTCTCTTCCAAATGCTAAATGATTTTCAGTTCAGATAGAAAATAAAAAATAATAAAGTAATTCTGTGAAGAATTAGTGATGCATATTTGTTTCTTTGAATCTTGATCAGAGTTGGCAAAAGTGTAAAGAACACACAGTCCAAATGTGAGTAAATCCTCGTCAACCTCAGATCATTGGTAGGGTCGGGAAGAGTATTAAAAGTCTAACAATAGCCTAGAACCCAGGAAGTATACTAAATATCGAGTAGTTGCTAAATCTCAGGATATGAATGGCTCTTGCATCTCTAATGATGTTTTGCTTGCATCCTGTAACGGATATCAGAAAATGATGAAATATTTTTGATCCAACTGAGAAGTGTAGAGGAGCAGAGATTAATGTCATGTCTGATTCTGGAGTCAGTTCTAGGAGAGAATACCTTGCCCCTCAGGAGAATGGTCCAAGAATGTCACTTCTCCACAGAATGCTAACGTTACTGAAGAGGATAGTTTGTTATAGTTTACAGAAATCCTGGGGCTAATCTCCACTCTGCCTTGCTGTCCAAGTTCTACATTCACTGTTAATTCCACTTTTTACGAATTTTATGTCATCTTATGAACTTATGAAGTAAAAACCCACACCACTTTGCCTCCATCAGTAGAAATATATCAGAAACTTAGCCTAAAATACACTATTAAATCTTTTCCATTTACAAGATCAGTAATCAATTCCTCTTACAGGGATCATAACCTACTATTGTTCTTGGATCTCTGAACCTTTGTTGATTTACCATCCTAGAAAACCAAGGTCATCTACGCCTACCAAATGTCTCAGATTGTTGCAGAGAAATCAGACTTTCTAATGTTTCTAAGGAATTTTCTTCTTTAAGTGCTGCTTGTGCTTTGGTTACAGGAAATTTGTTGGAAGCTCCGCGTTTCTGTCTGTCTCTCCTGTTTTCTCTTCTTTAGCAGTACTGGACTCCTTTGCAAGCTTTTCTTACTAGCTCATGAGAGACATCTNGGCCTTTCAAACAAAATACTGTTGAATGAAAGAACTCCATACGGCTTGTCATTTGGCTTAATGGTGACCTGTACCGTAGAAGGGCCCATTAGCACGGCATCTCCCTGCAAGGTGTTCTTTAGTAACATAATGTGAAATGATTCGGCTATCTCTGGTATGAGGTCATCGATTATCTGAAATTCCAAGTGTGATTCATGAACGAAAGGGGGAAAGACGAGAGTAGTATCCAGCTGCAGATCGATGAAGTCAACGTTTGGCTGGGCATGCGCTGTTGAATCCCCAGTCATAACTTTGTATCTGACTGACACCTGGGACTCATCAGACCCGATGAGATTTCCATCGCTCTGCTTCCCACGAACCACCGGGACAGTGAGTACGAGCTGGTCCTCGGGGACCAGGTAAACGCTCTGCATGAAGTTCACAGGACTATCATTTTTCTTCACAAGAATTTCAACCGAGCTCTTAGAGGCATTAATCTCTGCTCCTCCTTCTACACTTCTGAGCTGAACCAGAAATATTTCATCGTTTTCTGGTACCTGTTACAGGATACAAGCAAAACATCATTAGCCAAAATATCCACAAACAGGCCCAAGTACTAAAAAAGTGAGTGTTTCATAGAAACTGAAAAGCTTGAAGGAGAACGGTAAGAGGCTCATTTAGACTCTACACACTAAGTTCTCTTCCAAATGCTAAATGATTTTCAGTTCAGATAGAAAATAAAAAATAATAAAGTAATTCTGTGAAGAATTAGTGATGCATATTTGTTTCTTTGAATCTTGATCAGAGTTGGCAAAAGTGTAAAGAACACACAGTCCAAATGTGAGTAAATCCTCGTCAACCTCAGATCATTGGTAGGGTCGGGAAGAGTATTAAAAGTCTAACAATAGCCTAGAACCCAGGAAGTATACTAAATATCGAGTAGTTGCTAAATCTCAGGATATGAATGGCTCTTGCATCTCTAATGATGTTTTGCTTGCATCCTGTAACGGATATCAGAAAATGATGAAATATTTTTGATCCAACTGAGAAGTGTAGAGGAGCAGAGATTAATGTCATGTCTGATTCTGGAGTCAGTTCTAGGAGAGAATACCTTGCCCCTCAGGAGAATGGTCCAAGAATGTCACTTCTCCACAGAATGCTAACGTTACTGAAGAGGATAGTTTGTTATAGTTTACAGAAATCCTGGGGCTAATCTCCACTCTGCCTTGCTGTCCAAGTTCTACATTCACTGTTAATTCCACTTTTTACGAATTTTATGTCATCTTATGAACTTATGAAGTAAAAACCCACACCACTTTGCCTCCATCAGTAGAAATATATCAGAAACTTAGCCTAAAATACACTATTAAATCTTTTCCATTTACAAGATCAGTAATCAATTCCTCTTACAGGGATCATAACCTACTATTGTTCTTGGATCTCTGAACCTTTGTTGATTTACCATCCTAGAAAACCAAGGTCATCTACGCCTACCAAATGTCTCAGATTGTTGCAGAGAAATCAGACTTTCTAATGTTTCTAAGGAATTTTCTTCTTTAAGTGCTGCTTGTGCTTTGGTTACAGGAAATTTGTTGGAAGCTCCGCGTTTCTGTCTGTCTCTCCTGTTTTCTCTTCTTTAGCAGTACTGGACTCCTTTGCAAGCTTTTCTTACTAGCTCATGAGAGACATCTYTGTGCACTACTATTCAGATTTGGCTCTGCAATTGAGCTCTGTAATATATGTAAATTTGCAGTGGACCCCACATAAAATATAACTATAAAATCTTCTCTGTGACTATAAAACTAAAAATATCTAAACAAAGTAGGTAGCATGAGGGCTCCTCATTTACAGATGCCACATGAGACGGTGACCTGGGTCTGATCCCCAGGACCTGTGTGTATAATGCATGTGCTTATGAACACACATGCACTGATAAATAAATACTTCAATCTAAACAAGAGTATCAGCTGCAACAGAATTTTTCTTGAACTTATATTAAAACGTGGTTGCATGGAGGGACCCATGGTCCAGCTGCAGTGAGAGGAGAGATCATGGGTGCTGTAACGGCTCGATTCCCCAGAATAGGAGAACGCAAGTCAGGAAATTGGGAGGCGGGGATGAGCCAGGGGGAGGGGGATGGGATGGGGGTTTTCAGAGGGGTAACTTGGAAAGGGGATATCATGTGAAATGTAAATAAGGCAAATATCTAATTTAAAAAAACTCACAGTAAGTTTGAACTCTAAAAGAAACACCCTTCTGGTTACTAGCACAGAGAGGAACATGAAAGCATTTATGTTATAGTGTGTTTTGTGTTGTGTCTATGTTAAAACWTTTTTCTTCCAGCAATAACACACTGTACAGTTTTCTCTGAGAAATGCATGTGAAAATACAATATACTAAGAAATACAGTATTGCACAGTAAAGACAATCACATATGAATAAGAACTTCCTAATAGCATTTAGAACATATTGTGTATTGTGCAAAACATTCTTGTTTTCTGCTAAAGAACGTTCTTCTAATACCTACTGTTTTAAAACTCACAGTACATGTGAACTGTAAAAGAAACACACATACAAAAAAAAAAACCCATGGTTGCTAGATGATCACCCATGTCCCTGTTCATAATAAGCAAATGTTTAACATTCTTCAATCTTTATATTATATGACATTTAGCTTAAGACACTGGGGATGGAAGGCAGGGGTTGGACCACGTTAGGCAAGCGCCTCCCCACACCTCCAGCCCTGCAAGATAATTTACTATGAAATAAGTCAGGTAAGTATTTGGAAGCTGCATCCCCAAATAACAGCTAGCTACTCATAGTTAAAAGAGTGAATGGGTATAACACATTAATTCTGCACCCTTGAATAATTTCAAATAATAAATACAATTCAATATTCAAAAACGTTTCTCTCCAAGTCTCCATCACTGATCCTGCCTCTTCTATGTTCTTAGCAGTGTCTGACCTCATCGTCAAGTATGGTCAAGTTGTAACTGATAGATGCTCTGCCAGGTGGAAAGGTGATGTTTCCTCTAACCGGATTCAAATCTTCCTCAGGGGGATTTGGGCCACCTGACACCTGAAAAGAAATCAACGGTGCCACTAGTTATACAAAATATCTAAAAAAGAAAAAAGAAAACATTACTGTTGTGTCGCTAGCAAAAGTCTAAGATAGAAAGATATGTCACACAAAACATAGGGGCTTGTCTAAGAGACCCCGTCTTATAATTGTCAGGGTCTGAGATGTCATTACACACCTTGACTATAGTTATAGTAAGCTGTGTTTTCTAAGATTTGGGGGTTTTAACTGTTATATCAAACCTGGAGAGGGGGCTGGAGAAATACATCTTCTTAAGAAAAATATCARAGACAAGTAAATCCCCTGAGGAAGTGGTTCTAGCTCCATCGCTGGCTATGTGACCTTGGAAAGCTGTCTGACAACTGTGTGGCACTTGCTTATCTTTAAGATGAGCAAGAGAGCTGCTCTGCAGGGGGGGGGGGCGAGCATGTGCAATCTCCTCCTTACGTTTCCTGAATAAAGCCTGCACCAGCCTTACATGTTTAGTTGGACTCTGTGGGTTTTTGTGTCTATTGTCTTATGCTATTCTATATTCTTTTTTTTAATCTTTGTATGTTTGTGAACTATGTGTGGGCATGTACATTCATGTTTAATGCAGGTCCTTGCCCGTGTGTGTATGTGTGTGTGTGTGTGTGTGTGTGTGTGTGTGTGTGTGTGTACACATGCGTATCTAGAGCAGGTCCTTGCCCTTGTGCATGTATACATGTGTGTTTAGTGCAGGTCCTGGACTGTGTACATGTACGCATGCATGTTTAGTGCAGATCCTTGCCTTCCAGCTTGTTTCAGTCAGTCTGTCTGCTTTGAGAGCATCTCCTGCCTCCCCTGGAGAGCACTGGGACTTCACTCCTGGCCGGTCATGGTGGATGAGCACTCAATGCAGAGGCTCCTGCCTGCATGCCAGCCAAGCGCTTGTCCCCAGAGCCCTACTTTGTGTTCGCATACTGTAGAAGAGGCACCATCTGATTCAGACACCCATATCTAATAATATCTCCTATGTCTCAGCAAAATCGTGTTATATTAATCCAAATATTGAATCCACTTATGTTACAGTTAATCACTGAAACAGGAATGTATCAAAACTTTCAAACACTCTAAAATTTTAGGTTATGTTTAAGACATTACAGAAATGTAAATTGAAAGTTTTAGTGTGAACCTCATAATATATCGTCGTGGGAAGCAATAAAATATGCCTCCCGTCCCCACAGTGTGCGTAATTCACACTACAGTGTACAACATCCATGAGCCTCCACGTGGGACAGAGGGAACTGCTGTTCAGAGCGTCTATGGGATGTCCTGAGGAAATGGACAAGACAGCATATCGAGTAATATGAGTGTTCYCGACTGCATACCTTTAAACATGGTTATCATAAAGATTCCAGGAATTTTATATAATTAATGCCATTAATCTATTTTATTGTTATTATTAACTTATATCTAATATGATTCATTAAGTTTCATGTAAGCTCAATACATGCAAGCATCAAAACAGTACTTCTCTACTAACCAAAAGGTTATAAAAAGCAGGACTCTTTGTCTTTAAGTAATTTTAAGTCAGTGTAATATTATCACCCAGAAGATTYTGATATTTTAAATTGCAGTCATATGATATGGACTCTTAATATGGTATTACCTAAAATTATTTCAAAGTAAACTCACATCGAAAGTCACGGTGACCGTTCCATAGGTTCCCTTTTCCCTGATGAGAGTAAGAGGTGCAGATGCATTTCTGCTTCTTGSCTCAGTCACTGAGATTGATGAGGGCTATTGGGAAGAGCAAAGACAATCAGGCAATGATCAATCAGAGAGAGGGAGACATGGTAAAAGTACTGCCCTAGAAACGCTAAATGCCACAGCAAATCAGTTCATATTGTGCTCTTACAGTGTGTATTCCTAACWTCAATATACTACAGATGATTTTTAAAAATGAGAATGTAAAAAGCAGCATAAAGAAAAACAGAGCCTGCATCGATCAGATTCTCCCAGCCTGCCAGCGTCTGCTCTGTGGAATCTTGAAGGCTACGCAGCAAAAAGATGATAGATTAAAGTGCTCACTGAGACCAAGAGGTCACAAAACTTTATTTAGCTCATGTGGAGTCTGTCAGAGAAGACCTACTAGCACTGCGACCAACCYCAGAGACTAGGGCTCATCCTCACAGCCTAGGATGCACAATGTCAGAAGAAAGAGAAGAAAGATAGCAGAGAGGAGGTCAAAGAAAACAGAACCAACTTTTAAACAAATCACTATGAGGTTCAGCGGAAAAGCAGAAGTGGGTAGGAAGGTGTGGAGAAAGTTAGGAGAACGTGTGTAATAATCTCGTCATTTAAGAATCYCTAATTTATGAATGACAGTAGTGYCAGATWACCAAAAATCTACTATATTTAAGTTAGGAAAACATCCMTCTTAATAAAGGTAACTCAAGCATAAAGACCACATTTCTCTAGAGCTTGCCTTGGTTCAAAGATGACTTTACAGAGCTGTGACATATAATGAACACGAGTGCAGGAGTGTTCGAAAACGGAAAGTGAATGAAAAGCTAGAGACTGTGGTATCAGATTTTTAAATGTCGATTAGCAACGGAATTCAGAAAGACTACCAGAAAGATTATTAGAGCCTCCTACTTGGTATCCAAACCCAGTTGTGTTGAAGGCAACCTTTAATTTTAGCTTAAGGAGCTGGAAACATTTTCTCTCCAGGATAAAGACTTGTCTTGTGTTTGTCTTTAAAAATGAAACCCTCTGAAAACTGTATGGGCTAGAAGAACAAGAACCTGACGAAAGAGAGGAAATCACCTGGATGGAATTCCAGATGTGTCCGAGCCTTAACCTCCATGAGATATGAATTAATAAGAATGTCTGAGGATGGAACTGGAATGACCATCACACCTGCAATCACATCTTACGTTACCTGAAGGTTTTCTTTCCATGTGTCCCCTCCCAACAGTCACTCCAAATGGAGTGTCCAGTGGACGAACGCTTCTGGAAAACAGGCTACACTTCCTTAAGTGGGATTTGAAATTTAAAATGGGGGAGCCCGAGAACACAGCCCCAAGAGAGGCCAGGCAATGGATGACGAACTGTTCAATGGTCAAGAAGGGTCAGAACCCCTGCAGTGTACAGGTGTAAATACACAGAACGGAGAGTGGCTATAGAGTTCACGCCCAGCCTTATTTAAAACTCACAACAGAAYAGCACTAGCCAACACCAGGAAAAATAGGGCAAAAGAAAACTGAATGTAGCATTATCTTGCAGCCATTACAGTCTCCACTATAACCATACCGTGCTAAAGGAAATAATTCCAAATGCATTGTCATTTGATAGGATTGTCACAGACGCAGCCCTTGGCCACCCAAGTCTCACATTTGCTGAGGGTTTCTAAAGAGAAAACAAACAAATTAATGCATTAAATATTAGAAGAAAAATACTCTTTCAGCAGGATTTCTATCTTCAATTATTAAAAATATAAATAAACCGTGTCTAAAAATCTACAGGCAGTTGACTGCTTCTGGGGGACAGAAAGATTTTCTTCAGTGATGTATCTCCTAGCAAAGAGCACCAGTCTATGAACAGGCCCTCAACCACACTACTGTATCTGTCAAAGAGATCTACGGAAACCACCACGGGACAGATGTCTTGCCTTATCACTAACTAAGAGAGTGTCGAGTGTGAGAGGGCGTTTTATGGACTCAGCGCTGAGGGGAAAGAAGAGCTCACCTGTAACGTCAACTGAAACGTGAAAGTTTCATCGGGCTCCGGAAGATCATCGTCACACACCGCTATGTACACTGTCCTGTGGGTCGCTCCAGCGGGGAGAAACGC
>BDUI01050662.1:4654-14929 GCA_002335545.1 Apodemus speciosus | reverse complement strand
GGTTGCACACCTCCCCCACATACCACATATAAATAGCAGTTTCTCAAAATTTCTTGTGGCAATAAACCAGAAAGAGTTTGAGTTCCTTTTTGCACCCAAGCTTTAGATAGCCGACATCAACCTCCACTTTGGTATTTTGCAAATGCAAATCAGTTAGGTGTGGTGGCACATGCTTTTAATTCCTGCCCTCTGAGGCAAAGGCAGGCAGATCTCTATGAGTTTGAGGCCAGTCAAGACTACGGAGTGAGACCCTGTCTCATAATAGTAGTAGTAGTAGTAGTAGTAGTAGTAGTAGTAGTAGTAGTAGTAGTAGTAGTAAATTAATAAAATGCAAATCAGCCCCCCAGTGCCCTTCTAGGCTTTAGACTCAACATGATCACGAGGCATGTGTAGACTTAATTACTTTTCTTTTTCTTTYCTTTACAGAAAAGTTTCACTTTAAGTCATGGATGAAACAGGTCAGTGGCCAACTTCTTCTTTTGAGGTTTCTCTTGTCCCAACGCTTCCAGTTAGCAAACTAAACTGTATCAGATTTGAGACAAAAGAGCACTTTTCCAACCTTGCCCTGTCCCGGGTCTATCCACAATTCGGAACTGACAAAATCCTAGGAAGGAGACAGTGACGTGAACTTCCAAATAGTGTTGCCCAGGGGGGAGCCTGACAGAAGCCTTCCGTGCCTTCTCCTCATCATTGCGGTTTATAGTCAGGGCACTTCCCATAGTGGCTGCAGAATCTATTGAGGACATCAGTATGTACAGTTTGAAAATGGTAGATGAGTTGTACACTTGGCTCAGGGATGCGTCACGGTGTCTGCAGGCTGCCTACTCTTGGCAGAGTCTCCTCACTGGGGTCTCCTGAACTCTTAACTGGTGTCCTGACAGTTGCATGGTCTTCATTCTGGCCGCAGGTCCCTGGAGGTAAAGGATTGCTTTGTAACTTCCTGATATTGGCAGTAGAGAACAAGAATGGAGTCAACTATAGATCTGTCCTGAGCTGAGTGGCAGAATGAAAACCTTCGCAGGCTGGGGATTCAGCTCAGTAGGTAGCATGCCTGCCTAGCACGCACAGAACCCAGCTTCAATCCCCAGCACCGTKTAATCCAGGCATGGTGACACAGGCCTGTAATCCCAGCACTTGAGGGGTAGAGGTAGAATAGGGATCTTAGATGTTCGTGATCGTTTTGTCTAGGGACATTTGAAATCAGCCTACATACATGACACCCTGGAGGAGTGTTGGGGGGATGGGGAAATCTCTAAAAAGACCCCCTCACCTATTCTCAGGACTTGGCTGCCGGTGTGTTTTGTTTTAGCATCAAAAGACGTACAGCTCGGTGGAGTACAACCACAGACTACAGATGTTTGCCAACAACTGGAGGAAGATTCATGCCCACAACCAGAGGAACCACACGTTTAAAAGTACTGGGAAGCCCTGTTTCCTCCAGCCAGGCCTCAGGGAGGAGGGGCGGGAGTACCTCAGACCAGGAAAGAAAATGATTAGTGGCATAGGCTGGTAAAAAGGATCCGCTCAGGGCTAACGGGCGTAGAGAGCAGAGACTCAGGATCCGGGGACGCCTTTGGCGAATCTCGGATTCTGACCAGGATATCAATGTAGAGAGTGCTGGTAACCTGTGGGAGAAGTGAAGTTTACAGAAGCTTCTAGAGAAGGCCCGCCCCACTCCATCTGAGGGTACAGCACACAACCAACTTCTGCCTGGGCTGCCGTGAGGCCTTGCCTCTCAGGCTGCTCTGAGCCCAGGAACTGCAGCAGTCCAGCTTCACTCCTGGCGAGGGTCACTAGAAACACGTCTAACCTGATCACTGCAGTCACTGGGCAATGACAGCAGCCCAGCTGAAGGAACTCTGGGAGCAAGCGTGAACTAAAAGGAAACCGGACGTTCTGTCTGGTATTAGCGTATAACCTTGGAGCAGGGGCTGCCTTGGGTTGAAGTGGAACTGGCTGGGTTGTACTGAACACTGGGTACAGTGCAGGTGGCCAGACACTACCTGGGTGTTCAGCAGCCTCACGGTGGGAATCTAAAACAGTGGGCGGCCTAGCTGCACCCCAGATCTACTTCACCCACCAGCAACTCTGGGGAGTGTCTGTCTGCCCGAACTTCTCAGAGGCACAGTATCAGTTGACCTTGCTATATTGAATCATATAAAATGTAGAACTTTATAGAGCCCAAGTTGTACTGGCTATACATAGAACATGGGTGAACAAGGACTCTTGTTTGTTAGCGGGTCACCACGACCCTCTATTTCACTGCGGCTTTGTTTACTTTGGTTTCCCTTTTCTTTTTCAGTGGCGTTGAACCAGTTTTCAGATATGAGCTTTGCTGAAATAAAACACAAATTCCTTTGGTCAGAGCCTCAGGTTAGTGTACTTCGTTGTAAATAAATCTGGGTCTTTTCACCGAAACCTGTGAAATAAGCATTAGACCTGCGTGCCTTGTTTCCAGATAGATTCAGCCCTGTCCCCAGCCATGCCTATGGGTGTATGGGTGTCCTTTGGGGAGCAGGAGTATCCATCTCTCCGCAGCCCCTCAGGCCAGGGCTCTTAACAACATGAACCCATAATCTAGAAATAGCAGATAAAATACAGGTGCCCACGTAAAAGTGAATTTCAGACAGACTTTTTTATTTTTAACATCCCGACTGCAGTCTCTTCTCCCTCCTCTCCTCCTGTCCCCCTTTTACCTCTCCTCTCCCCGAGCCCCAATCCACTTCTCTGTTTCTCTTCAGAAAAGGGTAGATCGTCCATGAATATCAACCAGCCATGGCATATCAAGTTGCAGCAAGACTCTGGCCTGGATCTTGATATGTAACCAGGGCTAACCTTGAACTCCTGATCCTCCTGCCTCCACTTCAAAAGTGCTCAGTGGATGGCCCCGCACTCGAGTTTTCATTTCCCATACCCTTTTGTATGTGTGTATGTGCATGTCTACTTGAATGGGTGTGGTGTCTGCATGTGCCACGTCAGTGTGTATGTGTATGGTATATGTGTGTGTTGTGTGTGTATATGTGGGATATGCATGTGTGTGGTGGATACACCCATGTGGTGTATACCTGTGTGGATATGTGTGTGAGTGCACTTGTTGCCTACACCCCACCCCAACATGTGCACATGAGAGGCCACAGTTAGCGTCCCTGTCTTCCTCCAGTGCTCCCCATCTTAATTTTTTAAGACTTATTTTTTATGTATTTATGTGCACATAATATGTGTGTCTGTGCATATATGTTTATGCCATATGTATGTGGTGCCCATGGAGGCCAGAAGATGAAGGTATTGGATCCCTGGAAGTAGAAGTTATAGTTGTTAGCTATCTAATGTGGGTGGGAACCACACCTAGTTCCTCTGGAAGAACAGCCAGTGCCCTCAGCTGCCTTCTCTCCAGTCCCTTCACCATTTGTTTTTTTTCAGTCAAGGTCTCATGCAGCCCTGGCTGACCTCAAACTCTTTATGTAAAACTAGGCCGGCCTTGAACTCGAAGAGACCCATCCGCCTCTGCCTCCTGAGTGCTAAGATTAAAGGCACTTGCCACAACCACCCCACATCCACCACAGCCTAGAGCTCACCTGTTCAGCTAGACTCTCTGATCCCCAGGACCTGCCTGTCTCCCGCCCCACCCCCAACACTAGGGTGACAAAGTCCCATAGCTATGAGTTTGCAGCTCACAGGACCCTCCCGGTCCTCGTTTGCAGACAACAAACCCTTTGCCTACTGAACCATCTCCCCAGACCTTTCATTCCCTTTCAACAATTAGGTTTTCCTCGAAAATGATGTATTTGGTTCTTTCAGAATTGCTCAGCCACCAAAAGTAACTACCTCCGTGGTTCTGGCCCCTACCCCTCCTCCATGGACTGGCGGAAGAAAGGAAATGTTGTTTCAGCAGTGAAAAATCAGGTACCCATGGCAGGCCCCACATTTTCCCTCCAAAACAGCCATGCTGTCAGACTTCATACGGGAGAACTCAGATGCTCACGGCACCTCTGCAAGCATACACTGATGCTGCCCTTTCCCTCCATCTCTCCAGTTCTCCCCCCTGCAAGGCTTGGGGTGTGGCTGCTTGGTGGTCTCCACCCTGGTGGGTGGTCTCCACCCTGGTGGGTGGTCTCCACCCTGGTGGGTGGAGCTGTGTCCTGAGGGCACATTCACCAACTCCCTCTACTCTGTGTTCTCTCTAGGGGGCCTGTGGCAGCTGCTGGACTTTCTCCACCACGGGGGCCCTAGAGTCGGCTGTGGCTATTGCCAGTGGGAAAATGCTGACCTTGGTAAGAAGTCAGCCAGAGGCCATCTCCTACAGACCACACCTCTCAGCACTGGGCCTGGGCCTTCAGGCTCTTCCGAAGTGTTCAGCCAAGAGTTCTATTTCCATTGGATCTCCTGGTCCCAACCTTGATGATATTTAGCCTGAGAAGCTCAGCTAATGTTTTCCCAAAAAGAATGGGAGTGAGGAAAGGCCCCCAGGGCTCCTTCCTGAGTCAATGTGGGTATCCACCTTCCTCAGTTTTTCAGCCTGGTACTTTGCCAATCAGAGCTCTGGAGAGCACTGCCAGGGAGATACCCCTTCTAGGAGCTGTGCCCTTTCCCGTGCTTTGTTATCTCCATGCACGGGAGAGCTAGAGCCTATCTGTCTATCCAGTAGCCCCCAAGGGAAGGGTCCCAAGAGTGACAGATCTGTCCCGCTGTATAGGGAAGAGGGAGGTCAGGAGTGACGGGGCAGTGGCTCTGGCCCTGACCCCTCTCCCTCTAGAACAGTACCTTGAGATGCACCGTTCATGCTGTGCATGCCTCTGCAGGACAAGTGCTCATTGGGGAGGAGGGCCTATTGGTRCCTTCCTACCTGCTTGGCAGCCAAGCATGTGCCAGCTTTGGAGCCCCTCCCAGCATGTGCCAGCTGCAGGGCAGACACTCTGGGATGTTCAGAGGTCATACAGGATCATCAGCACACGGCACTAATTAGGCCACAAATGTAAGGAGCTAGTGAATGCTGACACCTCACAACAGCACCTCCAGGGCCTCTCAGCCATCTCCTCAAGGGCGCTGTGCTTCTTCTTCTAGGCTGAGCAGCAGCTGGTGGATTGTGCCCAGGCCTTCAACAATCATGGCTGCGAAGGGTATGTTTGGGAGTRGGAGCACTCRCCCCTTCTCATCTCCCTCACTTGCTGCTGTCTGATTTGGTCAGAGCCCATCCCCCTCGGTAGAGAATCAAAGGATCTCACAGCTGAAGGTTTAGGGATAAGAGTCCAGCCTCCTTCCAAGATGTCACCCGGCCCCGTGCTCAGTATGGTCAGCCTCACTAGTCACCAAAGCCTCAGGACAAGTGTCCGAAGGAATCAATAGAGGAAGAAACACACCACCCTCCAAACTCCACATTCACACATGGAGAACTGATGGGCCCTTAGACACGTTCCCTGAAGCACAAGCTGCCCCAGACTCTAGAGCTCTGAGAGTTTTGGAAATGTGGCCATGCATAAAGCTGTACTAATTCCTGGTCATCCTCTTAATAAATCACTAGGAAGTCGCTCCCATTTTCACAATGATACTTACCCTCCTCTCTTTGTTCATGTGAGCTGATCTCTGAGTTTGTGTGGTTAAACAGGTTTCTGGGCATATAATATGCAGAAAGTGTCCCCTAGGGTCCTCTAGGTTATATTCTCAGCCTTGATTTCTGGTCAGACCCACTTGCCCTCACTGATTCTCCGTGGGACAGACATCTCATGTGCCATCTTCTCTGGCAGCAGTGACTAGCAGGGTCTCTTGCAGACAGCCATGTTCTAGCCTGAGTCCAGGGCTCCATCCAGGCTTGACGCTACAGCCTGCCAGGATGCTCAGTTTCCCTCACTTTTTATCGCTTCCTTCTGTCCATCTTCGGACTGCCCAGGCATGCTGGAGTCCCACCATCTTTTGAAATCTGTTCRCTTCGGTTCATGACCTTACTGCCATTTTCTTTCCAAGTTCCAGTTCCCACCWCGTGCCTCTGTGGACCTAGGCACAGGTGACCCAAGAGACTATAGAACACACAGAGATCAACAGYRCCATGCACAAGCATGTCATAGGTCAGGTGTTAACATGGGTCATTGGGAGGAGAGCAAAGGCTGGACAAAGCGGCGTCTGCTSAGTGATGTGTTGGTTGATCGGTTAGTTYRTTGGTTGGTTGGTGGGCGGTAGTAAGACAGGAAAGATTGACCTTTAGAATCTCTAAAGTCTGAATTCAGATTGTGGCCTGGGTATGGCAGTAGCTACTACCTGAGGCTGACATGAGGGGCGAGGCAGGCTGTCCGTGGAACACCAGTCGTGAGGATGCCTGGAACGGATGGCGCTCTGCTCATGGTGATTCTTTCAGCCTCCTGAGGGGCTGCCTGCTTCTCCTGCCAGGGGTCCCTGTCCCAGAGGGGCACTTGTGGCTCAYGCAGACTCCAGTGGCTGAGCCCAGGGATACATTGCTGACCGCTCAGAAACCTCTGCCACTGGAACGTGCCCTACAAGTCCCCAGTGATCTGGGCAAGGGCCCACAGCCCCAGGCTCCAGCGCTGATGCCCACTCCTGTCTGTGAGGCCAGGCCCAGAAGAGCTTAYRAGTGTGTCCTTCTTTCAGAGGTCTCCCCAGCCAGGCCTTCGAGTACATCCTGTACAACAAGGGCATCATGGGAGAAGACAGCTACCCTTACATGGGCAAGGTAACTGTGGGCGGCCTCAGCTGTGTCTCCTCTCCATTTCACCCTTGTCCTCCTCCACCCTGCTGCCATTCGAACTGGGGGCCTTTGTGGTGCTTGCTTGTACCCTCCGCTCCTACCAGGGACCTCTTGTCGATCCTCCTTCCGTAGCACCAGCTCTCTTTCATGAATGACCTTCTTCAGGACACTCCCACSTCAACTCATATTGCCTTATTCCTTTGGAGACTCCACTGGTCCACCCTGCGTCCACCTCCATCCAGAATTTGGTCTCTTCATCAGGAAACACCTATCTGGCCTCACCCTGGGTCTCTCTGACCAGCTCGACCTRTARACCCACCTTGGTCAGAGAACTTGGGAGGCTCCTGGGATCTGCTTCACCCCCACAAGGCCAAGTCTTTCCGGTCATTAAGACCATCAATTCCCGGCTCCCACAAACCACTTCCCTCTCCCCCAGTTTCTCTCTGCCTGCCTCTGATCAGCACTGTTCCCTGGACCGATCCTCCAACCCCGCTACACAGGGTTCCACTCAACTTCTCTTTCTTGATTTCCTTGGGCTGCTGGCTCAGGTCCTTCCTTGGCCTCTGACCACRCACTATGTGTATGTCCAAGCCAGCACAGAAGTGTCTCYTGCTCCTTTAAGGACAAGGATACTTCTAAGTCCCTCAGGAGTGCCACTGTCAGCAAGCCCATGGTGCCTGCAGGCYGCTTAGTAAATGCCGTCAACGTTCATGGGGAGAATGTGACCTCAGCTGCAGGAAGGCTAAGCATCTCTCATCTGTGTTCTCTTCCCTATTTCACCCCGAACAGGATGGTCAGTGCAGATTCAACCCCGAAAAAGCTGTCGCCTTTGTCAAGAACGTTGTCAACATCACACTTGTGAGTACTGCGTCCATCTCTAGCTAGGGAGTGTGCTCTGCTCTGGAGGCCACGAGAGCAGCTCTTCTGGGCAGCTTGTCACGGATGGAGGAGTCTGGGTTACTGCTGACTGCTGCTCACCGTAACGGCYGTGTGGTGAAAGACGCRAAGGAATCATGGGGTGACRGGGGATGCTCTGGGTTCTGAGTTACAAGTTTTCGGGGGTGCTTTTGCCTGGGGGGGKYTGTTTTCTTGTCTAAAATGCAAGTGATAGTCTCYACCACCGTCCCTCTAGCACAGTGGTTCTCAACCTTCCTAACACTGCAACCCTTTAATACAGTTCCTCGTGTAGTGGTGACCTCCAACCGTAAAGTTAGTCATGGCTACTTCATAACTGTAACTTTGCTACTGGTATGGATCATAATGTAAATATCTGATATGGGACCCCCTGTGAAAGGATCAGTTGTTCAACAACACCCCCTAAAGGGGTGGAGACCCGTGGGTTGAGAACCATTGCACCCGCCTCGTCAGCATGTGGGCAGGGGAGGAGTGTGCGCTTGTCAGTCAGGTCGAGCTAGGATTTGCTGCAGCCCCAGTCATCCTCAAGTCTGAAAGGCACGGTGTGTCTCACCCCTGTCCCCTGCCTGTGGCTTAGGTGGGGCTGTGTGCATCCTGTGTTGTTGCTCTCCCTTCAGCACCCAGGCTGAGGGAAAGAGAGTAACCAATCGTTCCTCTAATAAGGTATGCTACACCTCACCTTGAGTACCTGAGGAAGCATGTTCGGTCCCCGGTAAGATATTGATAGCTGCCTGCTCGCGCCAGCTAGGGTACCAACAACAGACCAAAGTAATCACCTCGCACCCTAGTCTAGCTTGGTGAAGCTGTGAGTTTGTTGGGCTTACTTACAGGAATGTGAGTAACCCCAAAAACAAGTGTGTCATCACAGTGTCCCATCCTGGAGAAGATAACGTCTCAGAGCTGCACAGATAGCACATACTGCCTCTTGTGCACACTAGAACCTGCATAGCCCACATGAAGCCGGGACAGAGTGTCTATAGCCTTGACAGGGGCTCGGAGGGGGAGGAAGTCTCTGGAAGCACAGGTGAGAGTCTCAGGAGCCCTCCCCTCCCCCTCCTAGGAGGGGACATCGGCAAGTCCAATCTTACTGAGTCTGATCAGGGTCACTCGAAGAAGGTAAAGTCTGTTATACTTGAAGGGCAGCATTCCTGAGCACACAGTCACACCCTGCTTTTCCAAGAGAACGCGTGAGCAGGCACGAGTGGCCTCATGAGTCTGGGAGGCCTGGGCTCTGTCAGGGAGACATGTGTATGATGTGAGAAACCGCCATGGTGCGTGCAGATGTGATGTGCAGGTAGGGGGGGCGTGCGCCACAAGCTTGGACTTGATGTAAGGACAGCAGCTGCCGTCCAACTGAAGGGCATGCCACGCTCTCCATAGCGATAACAGTTTGGAGTGATTAGAGGCGGTATAAAGGCACGTGATAGGCGTTATCTCCAAATAACGTACGGCAGGAATGTGGTTATTCCCTCCATTTGAAAGATGAGAAAACTRAGTCTCAGAGGAGCTTAAAAAAATGTGCCCAGGAGCCAGGAGGTGGGGCTGGATTTGAACTGAGGAATGTCACTCCACAGCTGACATTTGCGACCTCAGCCACACAGCCCAGTTCCTGCAATAGAGAGATTGTCGTCTCCTGAAAAGAAACCTGTTTTGTTTTGTTTTGTTTTGTTTTTAAACACACCCACCAAGACTGGCCCTCTGGGCCACTGCACTTGGAAGTGAATGAAGCACTCAAAATTTACCTTTTGTCTGGATCCCAGGAAGACATGTCAGGAGCACAAGCAGAGTCCCAGAGAGCAGGCCAGAACTCTCAGACGGGACAAGGGACARCAGTAGAAACAGTGCGGGCCACCGAGGTTCTTGCCCTAATGAGGCAGACCTCTRCGAGAAATCTAGCAGTACTCAGAAGGAACCGGTTGTCTGAGCAGGGATACACGGAGATCTGCACTCTGTCTCCTCCTAGGCTTGGCTTCCTTTCTCCCTTTCTCCTTGAACCTTCAGCCTCATTCCCATTCCTAAGCATCCTGTTACCATGACTCCCCCTCAGGTTTTTCCTAACTGGGGTGCTTTAAAACACAGTGTGGGAACCACCCAACCTGCCCTGGAGGGAGACTTTTGAGGTCTACCAGGTGCTTCTGGCTGCTGCTGTCCCCCTGCCTCCAAAAAGCTCCCGTGACTCCCTTCTGCTTGCCTTCCCCTACCAACATGGCAGGTGCTTCTCAGAAGGCTCAAAGCCTTGGCTGGTCTTGTCTCCACACCCGTATAGTTATTACCTATTCGTGGGTCTGTAACGTCTCGGTTCCACCAGGGACGTTCGTTCCCGAGACCGTCTTCCTGGATGCGGAGCATTGGGAGCCAAAGCAAGGGGYGCCACAYGCTCATCTCTGCMTYGTTCCTAGGATGGCCTTGGTGGTCAGTGGTGACTGCAAGACTGAATGGCTGAGCTGTGTGCRAGGTCGTAAGGGAGACAAATGAGAGWCTCCCAGACACTCAGATAGGGAGGGCAAACCAAAGCCACAAGGGAGCTAGTTTGCTGTGGCAGGAAGAACTATAAGCCAGATAAGGATCTAAATGAGGGGTCRCTTAGTCATAGAAAACTTGCTTAGCATGCAGAGATTTGATCTGGGGTTTGATCCACCACCACCGTCACAACAAAGGAGAGGCAC
>BDUI01050652.1:0-11593 GCA_002335545.1 Apodemus speciosus | reverse complement strand
GGAAGGAAGGAAGGAAGGAAGGAAGGAAGGAAGGAAGGAAGGATAGCTCATGGCATGGCTGTAATTCCAGCATCCCATCACTGGGGAAACTGAGGAAGGAAGCCCATCACCAGTTCAATTAACTGCCTGAGCATAATAGAGATCCTATCTAAAAACCATGGAGAAATGGGGAGAAGGAGGAAGCGTAAGGAGGGGAGARGCAAAGGAGGAAAGAGGGAGGGAGAGGGGCTCAGAGAGGAACAGGGAGGAGCAAGGAGACTGAAAAAATGGTACCCAGTCTGTGGCCGGATCACAGTTATCATAAGTGGATGAACTGTTGTTTTTGCCTGACCTTCAATCTGATCTGTGCCAGATGAATCAGAACTTTTTGTCCCAAGACAGTTATTATCTAAGACCGAGTTATAAATTCCTGCGTGTTAAATGCCATGGTGACTTGGCCAAGGATTGAGGCCAGGACTTCAGGTGATCATATCTTAGGCATTGGGCAGGGGCAGTTGTGGATTAAACTGACCACGTGCAACCAAAGGCCAGCCATGGGTTTGTTCTAATTTAGAAATTAAGTTTAGTGCTAGTCTGGAAAAGGAGACCTGTGTGCACCCCTGCATCTAGGACACTGATGAGTCTTTGAGGATGAATGACTTCACCTGGCCCAGGCTACTCCTCGGGCCATCCTGGCCTCGTGCAAGTCACACTCAATACCCTTTTTCCGGATGCTCAGTTTGGCTCACCTGCTGAAGACAAGGCAGCCCAGGTGGTTGATTTCGTGGTCCGAGCGGTGGCGGCTGTAGTCCTCCCACAGGTCCTTGATGGCTGTGACCGCCAGGATGAAGAGCACAGGCGCCAGTGCCAGGCCCGGCTGGAAGGCGTTCACAGCCGGCACAAAGTTGAGCAGCGCGATGAAGACGAAGTACACATTGGCTAGGCGGTGAAACTGCTCGAAGAGGTTCTTGGGCAAGAAGGACAGCAGCGTGTACTTGGTGGTCTTGAGGCGGTTGTCGGCCAGGTGCTGGATGCAGCCGCGCATCAGCAGCCGCTCGCCCTTGGGGGCTCCGGCCGTGGAGTCCTCGGTGCCCAGAGGCGGCAGCAGGTTGGAGCGCACCGTGCGCGTCCTGCCCTCCCAGCGCCTTCGTCGCGGCCGCCGCCGCCCCGGGGATGCGGGCTCTTCGGCTGCCGCTGCCTCCCGCTCCATGGCCGCGTGTCGCCGCGCCCGGCTCCTCTGCCGCTCGCGCCAGCCTCCTAGGTGATCATCGCCCGCCGCCCGGGCGCAGCAGCGCGGGCTCCCCTCCTGCGGGACGCACAGAGACCGCGGTCAGCGTGCCGCGCCCCGCCCAGCCCGCGCGGCCCGTCCAGCCTTCGAGGTCTACTAGTCCCCGCGGGCRGGAGGTCGCGGGCGGGCCCGGCGCTCTGCCCCTCGCAGTCCCCTCCCGCCACCCAGGCGGCCTGGGCGGTTTCCGCCGAGGTGGCTCCTCTGCCCCGCCCTCACTCAGCGCCCAGATTCAGATTGGGCGGATAGCGGGAAACAAAAAGAGCCCGCGCTGGAAACTTTAGACAGCTTTACTTTCGTTTCTCTGAAGCATCCAAGTTTAGTCCCAGAGAGTTTGCAAACTAAGAGAGGTAGAGTACGGGAATGAGAATCAGTCCGCCCCATCCCCTCCTAGCCCGCGCGCTCTGACTAGAGCAGACAGACTTGATCCTGGACCAGGAAATGGTGTCTGGAGAGCTACATTTAGGACCTCCTCAAGGCTGGGTCACTTGGAATTAAACCCAGAATGCCTGGTATACCGATTTTCCAGTTCTCAAATTATGTTTTGAAGAGCGCATTGCCACCTAAGAACTCTCCATAAAGTCACTATTTCTGTAAAAAAAAAAAAAAAAAAAAAAAAAAAAACCTACCCTAGTGTCCAGCCTGCACTTACTTCCAGCCTGCACTTACTTACTTTCAGATATATTTTTGGTGAACCAGAAATTTTCTTTTTCTAGAATCACCATTAACTTTCTTTGCTCTCCAAATAGCATTTTTTTTTAATTTCTTCATAGAAGAGAAGATTATAATATACATCCAAAGAGACATTTGAGTCACTGTTCCCCTGCCTGGTGAACAAGGACTCAGATTCCCTAGGGCAGCTTTGATCTAGAGATCTAGAAAAAGACTGAGCAGAGCGGGAGGCTGATGGGCAGCTGAGGGAATAAGAGTAAAGGCTTCCTTTCCTGTTGGTGGGACGGACGGGGAGTTTCTATACATTGAATACTGGAAGATTGAAGGTGACTTTGGAAGGAACTGGGAAGTACCCTGCGGGTGAAGTAAGGCCCCACAACTGCCACTGTRTGCCTCTTTACAGGTACAGAGATGAGAAATGGAGATATTTGTAGTCTGGGAGGGTATGGCTGGGGGAACTAAATGAGAAATAGCTTTGGGGTACGCTGTCCAGATTTGAGGATCTTAACCTCTCTTCCTTCAACAGGCTAGCCCTTCCTTTCTCTTCCTACCTCAGCAACATTTGCTAGCTCTGGGTACTTCTTCTGAGGGTCCCGATCTGGCTTTACTCAAATCACTTGTCTTCTCCTGTCCCTCTATTTTGGTGGCCCCAACCTTGTGCTCCTTGGTTTACATGCTACCCAGGTATAGGAGGGTCTCATCCTTGACCAAGCCACAGTATTCACTAGAATCCAGCATCAGAAGAGTAAAGAAGCAGTTACAAAAGGAAGGAAGGAGGGAAGGAAGGAAGGAAGGAAGGAAGGAAGGAAGGAAGGAAAGGGAAGAATGAAGGAAGAGAGGGAGGGAAAGAGAAAGAAGGAAGGAGGGAGGGAAGGAAGGAGGGAGGGAGGGAAGAAGGGAGGAAAGGAAGGAAAGGAGGAAAAGAAAAGAGAGGAGAGGAGAGAAGAGAAGAGAAGAGAAGAGAAGAGAAGAGAAGAGAAGAGAAGAGAAGAGAAGAGAAGAGAAGGTCCCCTATCAAATATCCACTCCCAGTAAGAAGTTCAAATCTGAAGGGTGAGAGCCAGATAAGAAAAGCATTGGGCTAAAGTGTCTTCATTTCCCCCAAAAGAACTCTCATCTCAGAGTAGACAAGTAGCATCCTAAGCTAAAGATTAGGAGCAAATCTAGTCCTTAACACCTATGACTCTGCTTTCAGCTCCATCCAGTTCCTCTGTCTCTTGTCTTTACGGGTGTTCCAGGATTGCCCCAAAGCCTTCAAGTCAGTCTACCACCTTTTAAGATSTAGGCTTCATTCAGTCCACATTGTCAACATAGTTTCATGAGCACTTCATTTCATTTCCTTACCCTCAAGCTCCTAGGAATCCCCCGTTGCTTTCAAAGTCAAATGCTGACTCCTCAGGCAAAGGTCCCTTGAGGCCCTAGGGGAACTGGCACCAGCTGCTTTAACTCTGCCCCTTCTAGTCCCTGCCAACCCCAGGATGAGAGGTCTCCTTACCCTCCTCAGAACAGACTGTGTCCCTCCGGTCTACATTCCATGCTAAGATTCCAAGATTCTGTGAGTCACACTACCCCACCAGTCTGGAATCTTCCCTCACATGCTCTTAACCAATCCAAATTAAGTATTTCCAGTTGGGCTTAGCTCATCTAGTCTCCCAACAGCTCTACTACTGCTACTGCTACTGCTACTGCTACTGCTACTGCTACTGCTACTGCGACTGCTACTGCGACTGCGACTGCGACTGCGACTGCGACTGCTACTGCTACTGCTACTGCGACTGCTACTGCTACTGCTACTGCTACTGCTACTGCTACTGCGACTGCGACTGCGACTGCGACTGCTACTGCTACTATTACTACTTCGTCTGTCTGTCTGTCTGTCTGTCTGTCTGTCTCTCTCTCTCTCTCTCTCTCTCTCTCACACACACACACACACACACACACACACACACACCTGCAAATGTGGGACTTTTGAGCTTAGATGTTACCCACCAGACCAATTCATAGACTCTAGACTGACTTGACAAGAACAAGGCTTTGATGTATCCTAGCCAATGTATCCTAGCCAATGCCTGTCACCCAAATCTCTGTACTTTTTATGACACCAGGCTGCTGGGTCCTGGGCAAATCACTGAACTCATCTTATACAGTAAGCCTCTTTTCCTCACTGGTATTGTACCCTGGCATTGCAGTGGGCAGCAGGAATGAGAGGGAAAACTGTCAAGGTCAAGAAACATACTTAGGGCACTGACAYCCCAGCAGGAAGAGAATGCGACCCCCAGGAAATCTTGAGAACCACTCAAGAGTCAAAGGTGGGACACTGTAGCGTGCAGGGGAGGTAATTGAGGGGGAGTCAAGAGGGCATGAAACCTGGATGAGGTAAGATCAGTGGTAGAGCCAGGCACAGGAGACTGTGCTGCACAAAGGCCTCAGAGAAGGTCAACTCTAGAATTAAAATCTAAACAGTAGGACTCTGTCTGCCCACTGTCCTCCTCCACCCCAAGYCTGWGCTGGAGTCTGAAAGYATTCCAYGAACACCACCATATCCCAGTGTAGTGATCCCTAGRAGGAAGAAAGACATGCCGGAGCACAGAGCACAGGACAGGTAAGCTTGCAGCTGCTGCCTCTGTGCATGGACGTCAGGAGACTTTCCAACAGCCCTAAGTACAAGCCTGAGGCTAGGAGTGATACAGATGTCAAGTACAGGTACTCACGGGAGTCTAGGTGCGGCAGGGAGACCAGGGTGTCTGGAGCTAAGTGAGGGAGCAGAAACGTGACRTTGCATAGATATRTAGATCCTGCTGCAAAAGGGAAGCCTCTGAGCAGAGAAAGCTTGTCATTGGACTCAGGTYTGTGACTCAAGGACCAGAGTAGAAGCAAAGGGAGCAGCAYAGTAAGAAGTCACTGCAGAGCAGGTAGAGGACGGTGGCTCRGGCAGGTGGTTGTGTGGAGGGGAAAGGGGGCTGCTTAGAGCAAGAGGATTTAATATTAGTTAGGATAGAAAGGAAAGAACTACATATGGCCAAGAGACTGAAAGTGGAGTTGCCATCTACGGATGTGTCAAGTTGGGGCTGTTGTAGCTTTCAAATCTACTGGGAAAGACCAGACTGAGACCCAACTCACATTTAAATTGACTGAGCTTATCCTTACTTCTAGCAAGGTAGCAGCCTTAGAGTCAATCAGCATGCTATGCTGAAGTGGGGGGGGGGTGGCTACAGGAAGGGTTTATAAAGGTGGGTATCAAAGATGTACATTACAGTTAGCGATGGAATCCACACCTGGACAAGAAAATTGTTTTACTCCCTTCAGTTGTTTCTCTTTCCCGACTCTGTATAGTAATAAAAAGTTCGCTCATCCCAGTCCCACAGCAATAAGTGAGTATACAAAAGCCAAAAGCAAGCTGTTAAATACCTTATAGCAGGAATGCCAYTATCCCATTCTCATCTCACCTGAAGGCCCCGAGGGTCTCACAGGCATTCCAGAGCAATGGTCARCAGCCCTTAAGGGATGRCTGGTACTGTATTAAGTTGCTTTAGCCATCACAGGAGAGTTGTGTGTAAATTATTACACAGGTCTGAGCACTCTGGGGGGAAGTGTCTCTAATAAATGGGATAGAACAGTTTATTTCGGGCCAGGCAGTAGCACAGTATCATCAGGTTAGAGTTGGCTGTCACATCTCCACAGAGAAATGCCACAAGAACAGAGGGGGACAGGCAGGTCAGGTCTAAGAGGAGAGTTAGCCAGTCAATATGCAAGAAAGAGTGGGAGAGAGCAGAGTTGTGAGCATGCAAGGCTTCACTACCCTTTGTGAGAGGCAGGGCTTGAATCTATATTTGCTGCAGTCGCACAGAATGGATCCCCCAAGACAAAAGCATAGGACAAAAGGAATGGTTTGTCCTTTTAATAGATACAGGATGAGTGCTAAGCCCAGCAGAATCARGTAAGGCAATAAATTAGGAAGTGGTTTGGAAGTATATCAACCTGTCCCTGTCAACAAATTTTGTWTTCAAAGATCCAACCTACCACAGCTAGAAAATATTTTGGAGAAAGTGGATTTGCATTGAACATGTACAGATATATTTCTTTGCTATTATTCTCYAAACAGTATAGTCTAACTCTTTCCATAGCATTTCAATGATATTGGGTATTAGAAAAAAATCTATGAATGATTTAAAATATGGGAGTATGCAATAGTTTGTAATAACTATTAGACAATTTAGAATATAAGAGATTTAAGAACCTAAGGTTTCAACCATTGGACTGAGCATGGGGTCTTCATTGGAGGAGTTGGAGGGCATTCCGGAGGAGCTGAAGGGGTTTGCAGCGCCATGGGAAGAACAACGATGTTGGCCACCCAGACGCCCCAGGACTCCTAGGGACTAAACCATCAACCAAGGAGTACATATTGTTCCAGCCAAAAGTGTGGCAGAGGAATGCCTTGTCAGGCATTAGTGGGAAGAGAGGTCCTTGGTCCTGTGAAGGCTCAATAGAGGCCCCAGCATAGGGAAATCGGGGGTGGGGGGTAGGTGGGAGTGGGTCAGGTAGAGGGGCATATACTTGGAGGCAGAGGGTGGGAGGAGGGGTTGGGGGTTTTCAGGGAGCGAGAAAACTGGAAATGTAAATGAAGAATATATTCAATAAAAAAATTATTTAAAAAAAGGATCTAGGGCTTTGGTATCTGCATAAAGGTGGAAGACTGAAATCCTAAAACTAGTATCCTACAGATGTGGAAACATGACTATGTAAGTTAGCAGTGACCTTTTTTATAGAAAAGACGGTGATCCCCACCCCTACCCCAGAGGTTCCCTGAGAAAGCTTAAAATCTTAGAAAGTAGGCCTGTGCTATTTTGGAGCAGTTGGAAAAATAATGAGGTCACTGAGTTGCAGCATCCTGAACAGATATGGCCTGTATCCAAGATGGAGATTTACAGGTAGTTTCTCTCCAAACTAGCTTCATATTAGTGTCATCAAATGATCTTCTACTGTTGCCATAGTACATTCAGAGCTGCTAGAGCAGTTAATCACAGTGACATYCAGGTTCTAGCACCATGGTTCTTTTCTAAAGACTTCTTGACTGATTGTCATGAGTAGCCAGGTTTAKTCACTTCTGTTCTACATCTTCAGTGAGCGTGAGCCTGCCTTCCAATCAAGTCACTGGGTTTTCCAGAACACCTGACAGTATAAAAGAAGCTCATGCAAGTGGGATTTTCCTCTTTATTAGTAAAGCTGACAAGAAAAGGAGCAAGCTAGGAACAGTAGAAATGTCTGCAAGTGTCAGCAAGGCTAAGTTCCCTGGCCCTGATAAGTAGTTGGTATCAGTTAGACATTTCTGTCTCTGCAAGCCATTGATGCTAAGATGAACTAGCAATTTTTATTGTATTGCGGGTGATGGAGCCTTTAGCATCCTCACCTCTGATAGATTAGGGCATATATGTAGAACCTCTCAAAACAGTCAGAAGCTCATCATTCAACTTCTATTACTCAAGAACCATTCCTGAAAAGAACAAAGGTTATATACCCATAATCTCTGCCCATGAGAGGTAGAGGTAGGAGGATTTCAAGTTGGAGGGCAGGACAAGGCATGATGGCACATACCTATAACCCCTTCACTAAGTACACAGAAAAGTCAGAAGTTCATGGCCAGCCTGGGCTTTGTAGTAAGCTCAAGACTTGGGYTGTCTTAGACCCCATCTTTAAAAGCTCCAAACAAGCAAACAAAACAAACAAACTAAACAATATGGTTGATGATGAGTATGTGCTCCATAGAGAGACTAGGTTTCAAACAAATCATATGAACAAACCTTCCAAAATCCTCAGAGAAGCAAAACGAGCAGAATCCATCTATATATGAGAAGGGACAGAATGCAATCAGCATGTGAGTCTGCAGGCTAAGAWGGTAATGCCTCATCTTCAAACTAGGGAAACAGGGAAGCAAAGCTCTTCAGACAAAGAACAAATAAGGATAAATGAGCAAACTCTATTTAGAACTGGGAATGTAACAGTATTGTGTATTGACAAAAGCTAAGAAACCAATTGATACTGAATGATTGAAAGAATGTGGATTAGAAAAACCCTCAAGCACCRTTGGTTGGGCRTGTGAATTATRAACCCACCCTGCTAGTGTTTGATGTAGCTCATTCAGAAATTAAATCCTCCAAACTCAATGTCCTTATTCCTAARAAAATGTACAAAKGAATTTTACACATTAAAAACACATTCATAAATAAATAACACATTCRATAAATTGTACATTTTGGTGATAAAATGATGTGGTTGTTGTATTCACAAAATGAAAAAAAAACATATAAAATGAAAGTTAACTAGAACCAGGGGCAACAAAATTTGATGAAACCCTACACTGGGCGAGTGCAAAATTCTCAAGAACCTCCATGCAGGGCATTACTATTATTTGAGATCATAGATATTACTAGCAATACTATAAAGAATATTGTTAATGATATGTGATAATTTCTGATAAAGTGTGCTTACTTTAGAATAGAACCACTGCACTCTAGGGCACTTACCCTAGATAAATGAAAATTTATGTGCACACAGSATAATAGCTCTATTCATGGTAGTCACAAACTAGAAACAGACCAAAAACCTCCAACAGGCTAGTGGATAGCATATCCTGGCGCATGCACATCATGGAATTAACTAGTCAGCAATAAACGCAAGCTATTGATGCACAACTTGGATGGGTCTCAAGAGAACAATAGTGAGTGAAGAAAACTCATCTCTATAGGCCTTATGCTATATGAGTTCACTAATACAGCACTTTTAAAACAACAAATAATAAAGATGAGAGTAGCATGCTGATTGCCAGTGATTATGAAGAAAGCATGGATAGAACAGTTAATGGTTATAAAAGGAAACTTACCCCAGAGTATTCTGGTGTTAGAGTTGTTCTGTATTTAATTGGGGTAATTACAGGAATCTATATATGACTGATTCCTAGAACCCATGCATATGCATGAATGATGACATCTAAATAAACTGATGGATTTCATTAGTTATCATTTAAATATATACTTACATTTTATACGCTTTAGGTATTACATTTAACTAATATTTATATTAAAGTTATATAAACATATAACCAATATATTAAAGTGTAAAAATAAACCTGATATTTCATTAATCATTAAACTTACGTTTAACTAATTTTAAGACTATTAATCTTCTGATTGTCTTTTTTATTTTGTTTTGTTTTGTTTTTGTTTTTTCGAGACAGGGTTTTTCTGTGTAGCCCTGGCTGTCCTGGAACTCACTCTTGTAGACCAGGCTGGCCTAGAACTCAGAAATCCACCTGCCTCTGCCTCCCAAGTGCTGGGATTAAAGGCATGCGCCACCACCGCCCGCCTCTGATTGTCATATTATCTACACATAGTTACTAGACTTCATAACTAGTTATACCTAATACATACTCTTCATATGCTAAATAGTATAACCAGAAGATAAGCTACAAAAAATAGAGACATAAAATTCACTATCAAAATATAATGATACTTCCTATCCCAAGGTTCTGTCTGCTTCATGGGAGGCCTGCCCCAACATGGGGGATACCCAGGTGAAACACCCACACACCCATCCCCTCACCTGCTCGGTCCCTAGCAAGCCCAGCAGACATGAGCTCTGCCCCACCCTATTGGACCTCCATCTTCCTTCTAGTCCACACCTCTACCCCACCCCACAGCTCCTCTTGCTTCACAGGAGGCCTCCTCTAACCCTGGACACCCAGGGACTACCAAGCCACCCAACACCACAGACAGCCTGATGATAAAGGGCAAACACCAGAACATAATCAACAGGAGTCAGTGCATTATGGCAACTCTCCTGCTACAGCAAGCCCTGAAGAGCAAGACTGTGACCTTAAATCCCATCTGATGAAGATGATAGGTGCCCTTAAAGAGGATATAAATAAATCCCTTAAAGAAATGCAGGAAAATGGTTTTTTCCTGTGATTCCTATGTTGGTGGATTATAAGAATCTGCTACTACATCCAATTTTTTGTTTTGTTTTTGTTTTTGTTTTTATTTTTGTTTTTCGACGCAGGGTTTCTCTGTGTAGCCCCAGCTGTCCTGGAACTCACTCTGTAGACCAGGTTAGCCTGGAAATCAGAAATCTGCCTGTCTCTGCCTCCCAAGTGCTAGGATTAAGGGCGTGTGCCACCACTGCCAGGCTCAGCTTTTTTTTAATGAAAAACATTTAAGACATGTGTGCCACTTTCATTTGTTTTAATCTTTATGTTTTTATTGTACATGTTCACTGTACATGATACTATGTTTTCATAGAGCATATATTGTTTGCTACCAATACCCCGAGCCCGCCTACCCTGCTTTGTCCCCTGTGTTTCACATTAGCCCCTTTGCTTCTCTGCTTTTACTTTCCTGTCATACATACAGAGCCTATTTTTATGTATTTACATAAAATGTAAGAATCAAAAACACAAGAAAACACTAAATATTTGCCTTTCAGAGACTGGCATGATTCTTTTAACATAATGATCTCCAGTTCCAGCCATTTTCCTGCTAATGACATAACTTTCTTCTTTATAGCTGAAAATGTCTCTTTTATAAACCAATTTTCTTTATCTATTTCTCTATTGTTTGGTTTCATAATTCAGTTATTGTGAATAGTAGTAAATACTGATGTACACATAATCTCTCTGACCTTGACTTGAAAACTTTTGACAAAGTTCYCAGGAGTGGCATATCTTCTTTGTAGGTTARATCTATCTTTAGTTTGTTGAAAAGCCTCCATAATGGTTTCCATGGTAACTGGACTACTTTACATTCCCACRAGTGAWTAAGTATTCTCTTTGTCCACATGCTTTTCAGTATTAGWTACATTATTTTTTCTTAATGGCTGTCATTTTGACTTGGGYGAAAAGGAATTTAGATATAGTTTTGATTTGCATTTCTCTGATGGCTACTTGGGTTGAAAATTATTCATGTGTTTATAAACAATTTATATTTCATCTTTTGAGAAATTTCTTCTCTTTTCATTAACTCATTCATTAATTGGGTTGTTTAATATCTTGTTTAGCTTTTAAAATTGAAGAAGGCACAGCTCACAGAAGAAAGCACTGGAGAAACCAAACTTGTTAAACRCACAAGCCTATTCTCTTCAAAGGAAGAAAATGACTGAAGCCTGGTCACTTGGGAGACTGGGGTGGATATTGTCTAATAACCTGGTAATCTATTTGCTATTATATGAAGCCAGCCTCCTGAGTCCCCCAAAAGCATRAACATCRTTTAGACTCTAATCCTTAGCTTAGTCTCTTATTCTTATGAAAGAGGTCCCGTGTACTTGCATCTTCTATCAATAGAATATGTCTGAATGCTTATTATTAGTTCTTCCTTCTTAGGCCTTACCCTGAGCACWGTTTATGAGCTAATAGAACTCATTCTGACTGTAAACTCCATGGGTGCTTTGCCACTTTGCTGGGGAGTCTCCATACAGCTATGCCTAAAGGTCTGTTGTAATAACTGTCATGTGGAAAACTTCTCCCAACATTTTACTGTGCTTAAGTGTGCCAGGAGAGTAAACATTAAGGTCAGACTCTGGAAGTTTTGACACAGCGCTTGAAAAATTGGTGCTGACTTAAGTTTCGTTCTTTACCTTGTACAGATCTTTTCCCTGTTGTACTGACTCTTG
>BDUI01050607.1:6620-18423 GCA_002335545.1 Apodemus speciosus | reverse complement strand
TCCTGGGCACCCAGAAGATGCTCCAACATGTAATAAGGACACATGCTCCAATATGTTCATAGCAGTCTTATTTATAATAGCCAGAAGCTGGAAAGAACCCAAATGTCCCTCAACAGTGGAATGGATACGGAAAATGTCGTACATGTACACAATGGAGTACTACTTAGCTATTAAAAACAATGAATTCATGAAATTCTTAGGCAAATGGATGGAACTAAAAAATACCCTGAGTGAGATAACCCAATCACAAAAAAAACACACATGGTATACAATCACTGATAAGTGGATATTAGCCCAGAAGTTCAGAGTACACAAGATACAATTCACAGACCACATGAAGATCAAGAAGAGGGAAGACCAAAGTGTGAATACTTTGGTCCTTCTTAGAAGGGGGATCAAAATACCCATGGGAGCAGATACAGAGACAAAGTGTGGAGCAGAAACTGAAGGAAAAGCCATCCAGAGTCTGTCCCACCTGAGCATCCATCCCAWACCAAACCCAGACACTAATGTGGATGCCAACAAGTGCTTGCTGACAGGAGCCTGATATAGCTGTCTCCTGAGAGACTCTGCCAGTGCCTGACAAATAAACAGGGGAACACTCTCAGCCAACCACTTGTCTGAGCATAGTGTCCCTAATGGAAGAGCTAGAGAACAGATCCTAGGAGCTGAAGGAGCTTGCAGCCCCGTAGCAGGAACAATATGAACCAACCAGTACCCCCAGTGCTCTCAGGGACTAAACCACCAACCAAAGAGTACATATGGAGGGACCAATATGTAGTTGAGGATGGTCCTTGGTCCTGTGAAGGCTTTTAGCCCCAATTTAGGGGAACACCAGGACAGGGAAGCAGGAGTGGGTGGGTCAGTGAGCAGGGGAAGGGGGTATGAGATATGGGGTTTCTGGAGGGGAAACAGGGAAAGGGGATAACATTTGAAATGTAAATAAAGAAAATATCTAATAAAAACRAATTAAGGAATATTTCCAACAGGTGACACAAAAGGTCACAATGACAAAAGAGTGCATTACGATAGGAATAGTCATATGAATGAAAAAATACAAAAATAATAGAGGAAAATCAACAATAATGGTGTTGAAACCCTGTAATCCCAGGACTCAGAAGGTAGAGAAAAGATGAGGAGTTCAAGGTCAGCCTCATTTATATAGAGGGTTTGAGGCCAGCCTGGGCTAGATGAGACTCTTTTTCAAACACAAAACCTTCAGAAAACAAAGATAAAATATAGATTGGTATTGGAGAGATGGCTCATGAGTTAGGAGGACTGACAGTTCTTCCAGTGAACATGGGTTGGTTTTCCAGCAACCACATGATGGTTCATAACTTCCTATAACATTAGTGGGCACCTCAGTGGGCACCAAGCATATACATTCTACACAGAAATACATGTGGGTAAACACACATGTAATAAATTAATTTGTAAAAATAGAGTATAGTAAACACCAGTTATATATATCCTCTGAAGCCAAAAGAAAGCATAGAATCCCCTGAATTTGAGTTACAGACAGTTGTAGAGCACCTGATATGAGTGCTCAGAGCTGAAGCCAGGCCATCTGGAAGAGCAGCATGTGCTCCTAACCACTGAGCCATCTCTCTAACCCCATGACGTGAACATTGTCACTCACTCACATTGGCCTGCATCTTAATCAATAAAGTTAATACCGAAGACACAATCCACATATCAAATGATGTCCAAGAAGAAGGAAGGAGTGGCCCCTGGTTCTGGAAAGGCTCAATACAGCAGTGTAGGGGAATGCCAGAACAGGGAAATGGGAATGGGGTGATGGGGGAACAGGGGGAGAGAAGAGGGCTTATGGAACTTTCGGGGAGGGGGGATCCAGGAAAGGGGAAATCATTTGAAATGTGAATAAAGAATATATAAAAAAAATCAATATGGTTGCAGATCTAATTATTTTTAGTACACTTTAATTAGAAACGTATTGCAACTCCAGTTACTTGGAAGCATGCGGTGAGACGGTGTTGATGACCTCTCAGATACCCCCACTGGAAAAACACAACATGCTCCAGGAAGCACAGAACCAAACTCTGTAAATCTGTAATATTTAGTCAGAACTTTGTTTTCAACAGAACCCTGTTGTTACAGGTTGTGATGGCTAATCTTGGTTGTCAACTTGACTACATCTGGAATCAATTAACACCCAAGCATCTGAGAATGCCTGCGAGGGATCCTCATTGGAACATTTGAGGTAGGAAGACTCATGCTAAATTTGGACCATACCTCCTGGGAGCAGCCAACGTGAAAGAAGGAAGGTTTTACTTTTCGCCTGTTTGCCCTCACTCTCACTGACACACTCATCTCTCCTGTTAATGGCATGTTCCTGTGCTGGAGTTGGGACCTACTTCTTCACATTTCTAATGCAGACAAATATCAGCACCTCTCTGGGAATCTTCCAGGACTGCAGCAGCAGATTGGAACTGCCAAAAACATCCAGTCTTATGGAATGAACAACTCCAGGATTGTTGGCCTGTCCATCAAGAGACAGTCATTRTTGAATTCCCAGACCACAGCCTATAAACCATTCCAATCAATCCTAAATATATATTCACTCGTTCTGTCAGTTCTGTTCCTTTATAGAATGCTAACTAATAGACTGGTCATCTACCCAAGACCAGGCCTAAGCCATGGATACTTTTCACATCAGGCTGCACTAATCACCTATTAAGGGTTGCAAATACTCCTGTTCCAGAATCATAAATTCCAGAGGCATACTCACTGATCCTTCATTCAAGGTCCCATGTGACTCTGAGTCCCGAAAACATGAGACTCGTTGATTTAAACCATCACAAGGAGCAGCCAGCACTAAGCCACTCAGGAGACCCCACTGTGATCATTTTCCATGCCCTGACAATGGTTTCTATTATCAAGATTTATCTGACGAATTTCAAAACTCATACAGAGTTCATAAGTAAGGCACATGGAGATTAAAGACACATGGCTGGTTTTCTGAATCTCTGATGTACCATTTATCAAACTCTGATCACTCTCATTCCCTAGTTACCCACAGTATGATTTTTCTCCATCTGTGCAGCCTCTTCTGTTCACCTAAAGTTTTACTTTAGATAACTTGTTACTCTTAAGAAACTTGCTTAATTATTCTTTTTATACTTTTTATATTTATTTTTATTTCATTGTATAAGTGTTTTGCTTGCACATGTGTATGTGCACTACATGTGTGCCTGATACCCAAGGAGGTCCTGAAGGGATCCCCTGGAACTGGAGTGTGAATGGTTGTGAACCACCATGGGGGTATTGGGAACCAAACCTAGGTCCTTAGCAAGAGTAACAAGTACTCTTAACTGCTGAGCCATCTTTCTGGCCCCCCAAACACGGTTTGTTGCAGGAACATTAACTACCTCACATTTTCTGTAGGGCAGGAATTTAGACATGACTTGTGTTGAGCCTCTGTTTCGTGATCCCTCACACGGCTACAATCAGAGTGTTTGCAATAAACTTGTGCTATCATCTAAAGTTCTCATCTTGAAGATCCCTGTGCCTCTCCACAAAGTCTGCAGTCACTGGAAGTTTCTCTGCAGCCTCCCAGAATTGAAGGTTTCCCTTGGAGGAAGCCCTATACTTCCTATTTATGGACCCCCCCCCAACTTAGCATATTGCTTTATCAACACGTACAAGCCAAGAAAACCAAGCATATAATCTAGGAAGACAAATTACAAATATTTTAAAATCTCATGATGAAAGTAACATGCTTTCTTCAATGTTACCATGAATAGAAAGAGGTGGAGATTGCTGGCAGCTGTTGCAGAGGCTGCCTGTGTGCTCAAATGTAGCTAGAGTCTGAAAGTCTGTGCAGGCTCCTCAGCAGACAGATGAGGAAACAGACAGAGAATGATTACCTTCTCACCCACAAGTTAATGTTGAGAACCATGGTCCTCTGAGCATGGCTTCAATATTCTGGGTGTATGAGCAAATGGAAGCCAGAGGTTTCCTTTTTCAGAAATGCCACACCCTCTGAGACATGCCTTTCATTATGAAGGAGCTCACTGAGTAGGCTAGCCTAGATGAACAGTGAATCCCAGGGCTCAGTACCAGGATTACAAGTACATTCTACCATGTCTGGCTTTTTCAATGTAGGTTCTGAAGATCAAACTCAGGTCTTCCTGTTTCCACACCAACTTTTCTGATTGCTCTTTCTTCTCAGCTCAGCTTCAGTCTTCTTTATTCCACATGACAGTGTAGAATAAAGCGTTCTAACCCTCAACACATAGCCCTCCCCTGGGGATTCAGCAATACTATGAAGTTTCTATAGCACCTGTGTGGTGCTGATCAAATAGTGACTCATGTTCTGGAGTGGTTATCTTATCTCTTCCCCCACAACTCCCAGCTCTCCTCCAAGCAAGAACCACATCTTAAGCATCTTTATTTCACTTTAAATTCAAGGAGCTTCCTGCCCATTGAAGAAACTTAGTGAACATTGTGCTGACAGACAAAAGCTTAAAAAGTGCAAGGAAGCATAAATGTTAGAGGAAGAAAAATGGTGTAGTTTGCTATTGAGAGTTCTATAATACCCTCAAAGTGTCAAATGAAACTCCTTAAGTAATGTTTTATGGACTACTGTGGGGTCAATGAATTCACAGGAGCAAAGGTCAGCATTGCTCATCTCGTAAAGTTCAATAGGAGGAAATGTGGGAACCAAGCTAATTCCCACCCGCCAGTCTCACGCCCTGGACAGGTTAACATTTCTACTCCTCTATTCCTTCATTTGCATAAGGAAAGCCTTAGCTACTTTAAAGGAAAGTAAATATATGTGAGTGACAGGAGAAAGCTTAGCATGTTTAGAACAATAAAAAAAATCTGAAATTAAAGTTTGATGGTTGAAAAGAAAACAATCACAATTTCCTTTTCATTCCTGTTACAGAGCCCTAATCCATTTCCTTGTGGTAAAATTTTATTTTATACAAAATAAAACAGATTCCCTAAATACACTGGAATATTATGACAAGTACTTACAGACACCTCAGCAAAAAATTTCTAGAGCATTATGTCTTCCTCTGCCTTATAATGATGTCTCTACAAGGAAATAGAAAGTTAGGTTTTATGAAGAAGTGGTATCATTTTTGTTAACACCCAGAAATAAAGGAAAATATAGTTTAAATCTTCTTCAAAATTAAAATTCAAAGGAAATAGTCTATAGTCATAACACCCTGAGAACAACCAATCCCATAAAAACTTAAAGGAGATATTGTAGTTAATAACTGGTAGACCAGATCTCCTAAACATTGGTATAATAATTTGTTATTAAGATAAGTCATTTTAACATGCGCAGGCTAGCTGAGAGAATAACCATATAGCAATATATAAGCAATTTAATTGAGCTATTTCTAGAGAAGACCAAGAAAACATTAGTGATATACCTAAAAATCTTTAGAATATTTCCACTTTCATTTTTAAAAAGCTCTTTTTCATATTTTTCTATACACACAATTTCAACTGTAGCCTACATTTTTTTACTCAATGATATGAACTGGTTCTCATACACTTTTCAAGATCTGTACATGTCAAGTTCTTCTTTCCTCCAGTAGCATAGATGTGTGATTAGCTTGCAGCAGAGTAACAAGGCACACCCTTCCACCCCTTGAGTTAACATAGTTCTTGACATATCTCTGAACTTTTGAATTTTTCATTTCCAGAACAGCTTCAGGAAGAAGAGATAGGAACTTATTGTTAATGTCCGGCCTCTTACTTCCCCAGGCTTTACCCTTCCCATTCAAAATATGATAACAGAGATTTCAGTGAACAGAGATGCTCACTGTATGAGGTCATGGTGTCCCTATATATCCCTGTCTCAAGGGCTAAAGCTTGAAAGTGTATGCCAAAGTTCATGTGTTAGAAACATAATCTCCAGTGTGGAGATGGTATGAGGTGGGACCTTTAAAAGGTAGTTATCATGCGGGATTATTGATATTATGAGGGTTAGGATTATGCCAGTATCATGGGAGTGGGTCCTTATTGCAAAAAGGAAAAAAGTATCTCTCCTTCTCCTTTCCCCTCTTTCTTCTTTCCTCCCTCCTTCCCTTCATCCCTTCATCCTCTCTCTCTCTCTCTCTCTCTCTCTCTCTCTCTCTCTCTCTCTCTCTCTCTCTCTCTCCCCACATCCCCTCCTTTTCTCCTTTTAACACTTTATAATGCAGAAAGATGGCTGTTGCAAGATTTTCCATGTCCAATCATATTAGAACAGTGGAAGGCCTGTGATTGGACAGGAAAGGGGAGGCAGAGCTAGGAGTTGGAGAGTCTCAGAGGTCAGAGAAGGAGAAAGGAGAGGAATCAAGATGTCTTCGGATGTGGACTTGCGTGACATCTACTAGCCAAAATAGCTACRTTTTTATAAGGTTAGAAATATTGGGATAAAGCTTTTATCATAACCAATTGGCTCTAAAATTACTGTGTTGGCATTTTGTAAATTGTGTCTATGATATACATAAATCTAATTGGTTAACTATTTGAGATTACATTGTGTTATCTAATTGCGAAGATGGCAGATCTAGTTGTTTACTAGAGTGTGGGACCTTCAGTTACAGGGAATTGTGACAGAGAGGGAACTAGTGGCTCAAGGGACTAGCCAGCCAGATGAGTCCACGGAGGTGGCCAGATCTCGGAAGTGTGGTCTGACACCACCACAGGGAGTTGGTGGGAKTTTTTTTAATAGTTCCCGCAACAGTAGACCAGCATCAGATTTTGTCCCTCCATTATGGACTTGCTGGTCTCTAAAACTGTGAAAAATAAATTTATTTTATTTATAACTTTTTCAAACCAGAGGATTCTGTTATGGCAACATAAAACTAAGACATCAAACTAAATTTATCTTATAAAATTTGCACACTCACATTGATTCCCCTGGGTAGAACAATTCAAATTAACAGCCATGTTAGTGGTCTTTTACAATACTGGAATCTAAAAGAAGTTTATTTTCCTCACCAATAATAACATAAATGGTATATCTAAGACTTAAAATAAAATTATCCTTACTACATTGCCCATAATAATACTGTAAAACTCAATAATAATTAAGGTTTCTAATGAATTAAATAAAGCTAATAGAGATCTTGGGTTTTTTTCTGAGGTATGGGGGTGGGGATGTTGGGGTTTTTTGTTTGTTTGTTTATTTGTTTGTTTTTTTGTTTTGGAGACAGGGTTTCCCTGTATAGCCCTTGCTGTCCTGAATCTCTTGGTAAACCAAGTTGGTCTCAAACTCACAAACTTCAACCTTCCTCTGCCTTTTGAAGTGCAGATTAAATATTTAATCCTCCTAGAAGTAAAGATATGCGCCTGGGGAAGAGAAACAGCTAAAATTAAGGGTCATTTGAGGGAAAGTATGGAAACCTTATACAGTAGAAACTTCTTAAAATAAGAATATATGTGAAGGTGACCTAAATAAAATCACCAAATTCTCTGTCTCTGGGGGAGACAGAATTTCAACTGGCCATGCCCTCTCATCAAATGAAGCTGCCGGTAACTGGGATTGGTTCTATCTGATTGAGTTGTTAGCCAAAGTGGTCCCATGGGAAGCCCCCAAACAACCTATGCTGTTGCCAAACAGTTGCTCTTCACAAACTGAGAACAAAATTCCATTGCTGATGGCGAAACCTGCACAACTCATTGAACATGGAGAAGTCAAGCTGGCACCTATGAAGAGCCTCAGAGGTTGTAGGAATAACCAACCAGTATCTGATTTGGAGTCAGGCTACCTCCATAAGACAGAACCCAGACCCAACACTGCTTGAGTGACCAAGAAYCTGAGACTAGATAGGTCAGATATCTAGAGTAAATACAAACACGACTCAAAGAAGGCAGCCGTAAAATGACTCCTGAAGACATTCTGCTATACTCAGAGATCAGTGCCTTGCTCTGATGTTATCAGAAGCTTCCTCCTGCAGAAAACAGAAACAGAGACTCACAGCCACACAATATACAACCTTGTATATCTCAGCCTTGGAACACTCAGCCTTCAATGGGATATCTCCTTCAGATCCCTCCCCTCAGCACTCAGGGAACCCTGTGGGAGTGGAAGTGCACAGTGTAAGACCCAGAGAGGATGGAGAATACCAAAATAACAGGGCCCTCTAAACCAACAAGAACAAGCAATAGGAGCTCAGAGAGCCTGCATGGGCCTGCACAGTCCTCTGTGTATGTGGTGTGCTTTCCAGTTTGGAGATTTTATGGGATTCCTGAGAGTGTGAATGAGTGACTCTGATTCTTCTGCCTTCCCTTAGACTCTTTTCCTTCTAAAAAAAAAAAAGTTTGTTTGTTTTACCCAATTACAATGTGTTAGTTTTTGTTTTATATTACTTTATTTTATTTTATTTGCAGGCAAAGTACACTAGAGAGATGGCTCAGTGCTTAAGAGCACTGGCTGCTCTTCTAGAAGACATGAGTTCAATTCCCAGCAACCACGTGGTGGCTCACAACAATCTACAATGTAGTCTGATGCCCTCTTCTGGTATGCCAGTATACATGCAGACAGGGTACTCATACACATAAAATAAATAAATAAATCTTAAAAAAAAATAAAATAAAAAGACAAGTGTATGTGTGCTCTTAATGCTAATGCTGAGGAAATGGAAACAGCCACATCCCTAGGGTTGTCTGGGCAGGCTCCCTTACCTAGCCCACTTTCTGAATTCTAGGTCTGTGAGAGACCTGTCTCATATAAATAAATAAATAAATAAATAAATAAATAAATAAATAAATAAATAAATATTCCTCGGTTGTGTGTAGCACCTGAGGAATAACACTCAAGGTTGTCCTTTCGCACATGTACACACATGCCTGTGCACGCATGCACACACACACACACACACACACACATTCAAGTAGTAGGTAATAAAAAAAGATAATATTAACTGAGTAGAAAGAAGAAACAAAAATGCCTGCCACAGGACTGCTGCTGAGCCCAAAATACCCTGATGTGTACTTCCAACTTCTATGTGAGTTCTCATTTGTTTGTTTTTGTGTTTAATTTTGTTTCTGAGACTGTGTATTGCTGTGTATCTGAGGTTGGCCTTCATGATCATCCTGGCTCTGCCACCCTAGGTACTGAGATCATCAGTAAGCATCCCCCCTGGTGATTCCTATGTGATCTTGATGGTACTTTGGAAAGCACCTGACCTCTGCTTACCTCCCTCTAAAACATCAAATATTAGCTTCTCCTATATTCATCTCATTGTTTCTGTAATCAAAGAAATGCAAAGCAGATAAGAATTTCTTGATGAGAAATGGACTCTCAAGAAATAAAAAGGTTGTACAATACAGGCATATCAACTTCTTAAATTCAAGTTTGTGGGCTCTGGGTTGGTGGTCTAACTGAAAATACTGTCTTCCATTGTGAGGAGTTGGCTGTATGCTGATTGGTTCTGGCCAGCTTTGGATCGGGCTCTAGGCTGTAGGTTAGGGCTGTTTGGTATGCATGTGTCCTCGCTGGACTAAAAGAAGGTCATGAATAATCCTGTAAAAGGTTTAACTTGTCTCTTATTTCATTCCAATCAATGAAGAAACCAAAGACCCTTCTCATGAGTTCAACAGAATCTGGATGTTAGAACAAGTGTCCTTGGCTAGATCTTCATGATAAATAAGTATGACCCTTCAATACATGTGGTATATATTTTATTCTAGTATCCTACCAGTTATGAAGCTAATATATGTTAAGTAACCCTAGAAACATCTTCTTTTATGTCAGAGAAGATAACTAGAATTTTCCAGGTCCTGTATGTGTCAGGCACTGTGCTAAGTGCTTTGAGGTTTGACATGCTATTTAATTTAGCCTTTGTAACCCTGTAGGGTAGAGATTTCATTCTAGTTTTGCATATRGAAAACTCAAACCTCAGAGAAGGGCAAAAGCCAGAAGCCTGGTGATAATTTCTCAAGTCAGATTATGAATAAGGCATGAGAGTCCCCTCAGAGGGAGCCACTCTAAATGTGAATAAAATAAATCYGTTTCTCTTTTTAAATGAAATAGTGCGAGTTTTAAACACCATAAACAAATACAGAATAAATGAACTAGGCTGTTTTAAWCTGAAGATACAACTAACAACTYCACATATACCGTGAGTTTTAGCCCAAAAAAATAGAAGCCTTGCTCAGTATTTCTTCAAAAAGCTGAACTAGAACAAAGAGATAAATGTAATCAACCAGCAAGCTAGAGATGTACAAAATACATCTCTTTTCTTAATGGCCTCAGCCCCTGTAATGCATTTCACATTAAGCTGTTCCCTTCTTCTGAGAGGGAGCATTGCTCCCTCACAGTCCATAAAAGCCTCAAATAACTTTTATTTTCACCATAAGCCCTCCGTTGACAGCCATACATGTGCTCACACTATTGGAAGCAAGCAGAAAGAAGAAAGAAGAAAGAAGAAAGAAAGAAAGAAAGAAAGAAAGAAAGAAAGAAAGAAAGAAAGAAAGAAAGAGAAAGAAAGAAAGAGAAAGAAAGAAAGAAAGAAAGAAAGAAAGAAAGAAAGAAAGAAAGAAAGAAAGAAAGAAAGAAAGAAAGGAAGAAACTTGGCAAACTGATTTACTATGAAAATAGTGCATTTGATCCTTCCAAATATCTCAGTATTTTACACTAGTAAATCTCTGAGGTGGAAAGAAAAGGAAGTTCATACCTCAAAATGGGTGAAGCACATCTCCAGCATCAGCCATGTGGACAGTGCTCAAACTCCTAACAAATCACTCCAACCGTCAGGGAATGGCACAGACGGAAGTTGGCCGTGTGCTGCGACAGGCAGAGGCAGCTAATGACCACTAGTCCACACGAGGTAGGAAAATATAAACGAACCGCACCTCACTGACAGGCTCCATCTGAGTCACTAAACAGTACAATGAGAAAATAGCTTCAAGTTCTAGCATAATGTTTAAAGACAAAATCCATATGCAATRCTTCATCTTACATATGCTTCTATCGATATATCCAATGTCTCTTTTCTCCTGCCATCATATCAAATAGCAACAGAAATCTGCCTTACAACCAAAATGTAAACAAGATATAAATTCCACTGCAATAAAAGAGCATCCACATGTATAATGGCGTGCTTAGAGTGGGTCAGAATGCATAAAACATTATCCACAGCCAAMCAGAATGACTCTGCTGCTTACAGAGCATCCTTCCCAGCAGTATTCAATTATAAGAAATAACCCAGTATCCCACTGAAAAGACATACTCCAGCGAAACGAAATTCCTGTGCTTTGTGCTTGGTAAGATCTGGCCTGMTCTTATACCGATGCTCCCACAAAGGAACACAGCTGTCCTTTCCATTCATAAGTGAGCACACTCTCAGGTTGGATGTGCTCAGGTTGGGGAAACTGGCAGTTGGGACTTAGTGAAGGAGGCCTCAACTCCTTTGCCTGTGCTCCTGGCTCCCTGTATCTCTTCCATTCACCTTAAGTGATCCTGATACGTCTGTGATGTAATTCACCCAACTGGGCACCTTAATTTCTTTCAGCAATTTTCCTTTTGACATCTCATCAGTGGTGCTGCCAAAAATAGGTCTGTGCCTGGTAACAATATTGCCCGTGGCACACTGAATATCACCACAAATCCCTTCCCCCTTGCCTGCAGTGACAGTATGCGCACAGCACCTTCAAAGGCCAAGTAATTGACAAGGAAAAAGGAAGAGCCTTCAGTCACTTGTGGAGCGACCCTTTCTTAAAGCTTCTGTAACATAAAACCTGTGAAAATTTTTCAGAACACTAAAAGTCAAAATTGTATAAGTAATTCTTAAAGAAAGAAGCCTATGGATATTTTTGTCACATGACTTTGGCA
>BDUI01050606.1:0-11488 GCA_002335545.1 Apodemus speciosus | reverse complement strand
TAATTCTAAGATCTGGCTTTACACATTTTTTGGTAGTTTTCTTTTACAGTTTTCATATTCTTTCTTGAAGTGGAAACTTAAGAGTTCTTTGGAAAGTCAGTTGTGTCAGATGATGTTTTGCTGAGGAAAATATGGGAGGGAATGTTTTATTGAGGTGGACACAATTGAAAGGTTGTTTTGCTAAGGCATACATGTGGAGGGATGTTTCACTGAAGCAGATACAGATGAAATAATGTTTTGCTAATGCAAGCATGTGAAAGACATGTGATGAAAGATTCTTTCCTAATGACACAATTGTTGATTTGCCTTATGTTTGTCATGACATCACAGAGAAAAATCCACCAAAAAACTTCTGATGGTGTGATGGTGGCTTCTTTTGRCTTCTGTGGACTTGTGCCAGTTGTTAGAGTGATGTTAGCTAATATAGACTCACAGGTAGTTTTGCTAAGACAGACTCATGTTGAGGCAAGACACATGATGAGACAAGTCAAGTGGAGGATGCGTGATGTGGGAAGGGAGTGTAAATAGTTGGGTGTTAACCAACTGTAAGAGGGGCTTGCTTGTTGAGCTWGCTTTGCAACACTTCTCAGTCTCTAGACTTGGCTGACCTTCATTCACTTCAATGACAGAAGTACAGCAGAGAGCTTCTTTTGGTGTCCCTGGTCATTCTGGACCCACCTGTTGACTTGTYCTGGTTTGGCTGAAGCCTAGCTGTCCCTGCTAGGTTATGCCATCGCTGCTTCTGCTATCCCAACACTATGGAACTGGACTGCTGAGGTATCCTTGAAGTGTAWCTGAGTGGATCAAGCTGCCACTGTTTACTTGTGAATTGAAATGCTGATTTATTGATAACACAGGAAGTATTTTCTCTAAAGAAACACTTCTAAACAGGTCCATTTCCTTCATATCCTAATAATCTTTCTTTACCTACCTCTGGTGGGTAATGGTCTAGAAGGGAAGTAAAAGCATTTAGGAACCATTATTAAAAGAGAGCTAAGAAAAATTAAGCCTTCAATTTTTTTTATTCTGTGGGTTTAATATTTTGGTTAGTATGTGGTAAAGGGGCTTTTTTCTGGTTCATTCTATTTGATGTTCTGCTTGCTTTTTATATCATATTGCCATCTCCTTTAGGTTAGGAAAATTTTCTCCTATAATTTTGTTGAAAATATTGTCTTGGCCTTCGGCTTTGGATGATTCTTTTTCCTTTATTTCTATTATTCTTAGGTTTGTTCTTCCCCTGCACTGCTCAGCTGGTGTATTTCCAGTGAATCTCTGCTGAAGCTGGAGGCTGGAATAATGGGGTGACTTGGGGTGGGGAAGAAAGAGTAAAAGAGTAGATGTTTCTGTTCTGTTAGRAATAGGGTCAGAGAAGAAAGGAATATGGCAGCAGGTATTCTGTTATACATCTGGGGATGAGATTCAGCATTTTTTGTTTTCTTGGAGTAATGAATTTCTTTTATAACTATACCATAATTAAGTAATAAATGATTACAGCTGAKTACATGGAGTCTTTATCTTTCTATTATATTTAGTCAAAGATGAAACACATTGATAATGATAAAGACAACAGTTTCATAATATCTGTTTAATGATCCAGATTACCAGGATATTTTGTATTAGAAATGTATTCATCTTCAGCATTTTCTTTGACCGATGTATCAATTTTTCCTATCATATCTTCTGTGCCTGGGGTTCTCTTTCCCTCACACAGAGTAAGGGAACATGTAGAATAGCTAATGGTGCAAATGAACCACATTTTCTGTATCCATTCTTTCATTGTGGGATATCTGGATTGTCTGGCTATCACAAACAAGGCCACTAAGAGCATAGAGGAACACCTGCCCTTCTGGCATGGTGGGGCATCTTTTGTTTATATTTCCAAGAGTRGTATTGCTAGGTCTTCAGGTAGATCTATTTTCAATTTTCTGAGAAACTTCCAGACTGATTTCCAGAGTCATTGCACCAGTTTGCAATCCCACCAGCAATGGAGGAGTGTTCCTTTTTCTCCACATACTCACCAACATGTGTTATCACCTGAGGATTTGATCTTAGCCATTCTGATTGATGTAAGGTGGAATTTCAGGGTTGTTTTGATATTCATTTCTCTGATCACTAAGGACTTTGAACATTTCTTTTTTTTTAAAGATTTATATGAGAACACTGTAGCTATCTTCAGACACACCAGAAGAGGACATCAAATCCCATTCAAGATGGCTGTGAGCCACCATGTGTTTGCTGGGTATTGAACTCAGGACCTTTGGAAGAGCAAGCAGTGAGTGGAGTGTTTGTAACCACTGACACATCTCTCTAGCCCTGAACATTTCTTTAGGTGYTTCTTAGCCATTCAAGATTCCGCTGTTCTGAATTCTTGGTTTAGTTCTATAATCTATATTTTGGGTTCTTTGGTTTTTTTGGTGGTTAGATTCTTAAGTTCTTTATATATTTTGGATGTTAGTTCTCTACTGGATRTGGAGTTAATGAAGATTTTTCCCCCAATCTGTAGGTTGCCAGTTTGTTTTATTGACTAGGTCCTTTGCCTTACAGAAGCTTTCCAGTTTCATGAAGTCCCATTTATCAATTCTTGAGCTTAAAGTGTGAGCCATTGCAGTTCTGTTTAGAAAATTCCCCCCTGTGCCAAGAGTTCAAGGCWCTTTCCTACTTTCTTTTCTACTAGACGTAATGTATCTTGTTTTATGTTGAGGTCCTTAATCCACTTGGACTTGAGCTTTGTGCAAGGTGACAAATATGGATCTATTTTCATTTTTTATAAACAGACAGCTAGTTAAACCAGTACCATTTATTGAAGATGCTTTCTTTCTTCCATTGTATATTTTTGGTATCTTTGTCAAAGATCAATTGTCATTAAGTGTGCTTTTATTTTTGGGTCTTCAATTCTATTCCATTGATCAACATATCTGCCTCTATACCAATACCATGCCATTCAGTTACACAATAGAATGCTACTCAGATAACAGGAATGAGGGCATCCTGGCCTGGAGAGATGGCTCAGCTGTTAAAGGCTAGGCTCACAACCATAAAATATAAGAATGAGGACATCGTGAGTTTTGCAAGCAAATGGATTGAACTAAAAAATATCCTGAGTGAGGTAACTCAAGWCTCAAAAAGGACATGCATGGTATATACTCACTAATAAGTGGATATTAGACAAAACAAAAAAAARRAARRAAAAAAAAGCAAAGAAAAAACAAAGAAAAGAAACAAAGAAACAAAGAAAAAGTACAGAATACCCACGATACAGTCCACAGAACTMAAAAAGGCCAGCAAGCTTAAGGGCCCAAGTGAGAATGCCTCATTCTCACTTGGGAGGGAGAAGAAAGAAATCATAAAGATGAGTGAGGGAGCTGGGAGGGAAAATGGAAGCGGCAGGGGCGAAAGGGCGACCTGATCTGGTATTGGGTAAAGGAAAAGGAATGAAACCTTGAGGGCCATCAGAGAGAAGGGAGACAGGCAACCTCAGGAAGTAAGAGCTTTGGGAAACCCTCCAGAATGCAYCAGAGACMTGGAAGAGTCCTAGGATACTCTCAGGACTCTAAGGGAGGGACCTTARATGAAATGACTAACAGAACGGAAGGGGAACTTATACAGCCCACCTCCAGCAGAAAGGCAGGGCATCAAATGAGGGAAAGGGTGGGCCATCCCATAGTCAAAACTCTGACCCATAATTATTCCTGTCTGAAAGAATTGCAGGGATGGAAATGGAGAGGAGCCTGAGGAAAAGAAGGTCCAGCNATGAAATGACTAACAGAACGGAAGGGGAACTTATACAGCCCACCTCCAGCAGAAAGGCAGGGCATCAAATGAGGGAAAGGGTGGGCCATCCCATAGTCAAAACTCTGACCCATAATTATTCCTGTCTGAAAGAATTGCAGGGATGGAAATGGAGAGGAGCCTGAGGAAAAGAAGGTCCAGCRATAGGCCTGAACTAGAATCCTGCTCAAGGTGTGGTCCTTGGGGCTGACACTATTACTGAGGCTATGGAGTGCTCACCAAAAGGGACCTATCATGAACGCCCTCTGAAAGACCCAACAAGCAGCTGAAAAAGTCAGATGCAGATATTTGTACCCAACCAATGGACAGAAGCTCTTGACTCTTGTTGTTGAATTAGGGAAAAGATGGAAGAAGCTGAGGAGGAGGGCAACCCTGTAGGAGGACAAGCAATCTTAATTAACCTGGACCCCTGAAATCTCTCAAACACTGGATCACCAACCAGGCAGCTACCATATATATATATATAATCAGGACTGCCACATCTGGTTTCAGTCAGAGAAGTTGCACCTAACCCTCAAGAGACAGGAGGCCCCAGGGAGTTTAGATGTCTGGTGGGAAGGGGCTTGGGGGTTGGGGCCATCATCTTGGAGACAGGGGCATGGGAAGGAGGTATCGGATGTTGAACAGTCAGAGGGTGTACTGGAAGAGGAATAAAATCTGGAGTGTAAATAAATTCTCCTTTTTTACCTGMGTGATAGAAACTCATATGACAATGGGGACCATCATTAAAACCAAAGTTTGAATCAATGCGTTGGTGACACAGAAACAGATACAAATTGCCTCATTTCTTGAAATGTATAACTATTCCCCCCAATCTCTCTTGCAGTGCTTCCACCTTGGGGTAAAAACATGACCACCTTGGGCACAGTGGCCACTTGCTCCTAGAGTCCTCATTTGCATTTATTCATGGAATATTTGCTAATTTATAGTGGCTTCCCTACCTCTTGTCACTCAGAAAGCATTCCAAAGCACAATCATTGGTTGTAACACCCTGGGCAGCACTCTGACTCACTGAATGTTTGAAGGAGTATCTGCCAATTTATACCATTTTTATTGATGGCCTTTTACTAAAAAGGGCAATTGAAGTATTTCAATTTTGCTGTCATTTGTCCTACTTCTAACACAGAGAGGAAAGTGTGAAGTTTGTGATGAATCTTGTAAGGTTTGGCTCCCATAGACTCATGAGTTTGAGGGCACACCTTTAATCCCAGCACTTGGGAGGCAGGGACAGGCGGATTTCTGAGTTCAGGGCCAGCCTGGTCTACAGATTGAGTTCCAGGACAGTGAAGGCTACACAGAAAAACCCTGTCTTGAAAAACCAAAAACCAAACCAAACCAAACCAAAATAAAACAAAACTGACAGTAAATTGGTCCATTCAGAGTTCAAACTTTTTTAGCTTATGGAATATAAGATTTAATTTTGTTGTGGGATCTTATTTTTCTGCTGATTTCAAACATTTCTCAAATATATTTGGTGTATCTCAACACAGTGGGATGCTATATGCTGAAATGATAAAGTAACATTAATTAAAAATCCTTTATTCATCTATCTAAAAGAAGTTTAGTAAAGGATTGTCCATAGACACTAAAAATGTAACATTATGAAATTGCTGGKTTTTTTTATTGGAAGAATCTGAGTCATCTAAGCAATGGTATTTTCTCTCTCTCTGGAGAATGTCTTTACCTTGTGTACATCATCATCCATCTTCTATCTTCTATAATGAAAATTTATCTTATTTTAATTGCTTCAACTCCCAGACAAACATCACACAATTACATGTCACTTTATGAATTTTGTTACCACAACAGAGATGTTGCTCTGTTTCCAGTCTAAGGGATATCCAGAGGCAAGTTCAATGATAAGCATTTCACTTAAAACTAGGAAAGCAAAACATGACATTTCAACGACAAGAAAATCCACTAACTCTCATGAATAAATTTCAACCACCCGAATATGCTCATAAGATCTCTTGACTACTTTCTGAACATGCATTTATATGTGAATTACTATACCAATAGTGCAACAAAAAATATCTGTCTTTACAAAATCAGAAGCTTCATGAATGAAAGTTTAATGGAGTATGAAGACATTTTAATGACAATAATATGAGTAAGTCAAAATTAACAAAATTGCCATATAGTATTACATTTATTCATGAAATTGTAAAACCAACTGGTAAACCTGGTATTTGTAATTGAATATTTGACAGTAAAATACATTACTGTGAAATATTTTAAAACTTATAAAGCTAATAAATTTTCTGCACTTCAATATACTAAGCAAGTCCTGACAGTTTTATACTGCAAACAAAGCTTATTGGTTTCATTAATCACTGAAAATGTAAGATCAATAGAAAGGGACAATCTCTTTTCTACATCCAAGACTATGTGCTGAGGCAGTCACTTATTTGAAGAGAAAAGTCACAATATGATGGATGTGAAATATCAAGGATGGGTGCNCTCTCTCTCTCTCTCTCTCTCTCTCTCTGTATATATATATATATACATATATATGTACATGTATATGTATACATAGTTATTATTGGACATTTTATTTATTTACATTTCACTCCTTTCTCAATTTTCCTTCTTCCTCTGCTATGAGGGTGTTCCTTTACCCTCCGCTATCTCCCCACACTCAATTCCCCTATACTAGGGTATCTATTGAGCCTTCATACAACTAAGGACCTTTCCTCACATTGATGCCTGACAAGGCCATCATCTGCTACATATGCAGCTGGAGCCATGTGTACTCCTTGGTGGGTGGCTCAGTCCCTGGGAGCCTTGATGGGTCTATGCCATGGACAGACCCAGTCTGGTCTCCTCCCATGGGAGAAGCTGGGTCCCGGKACTCAGGTAGTTAAGGAGTYGGCTGAGTGACAGACAGGAACAACACACCAAAAAGCGGTTTGAATCTGCTGCAATTTTACTTCTGTAAACATCTCAGATATATACAAATGATTTTAGGAACTACTTTTTGATTTCATGCCAGGTTACATCAGGTGGTGATTGGATTGGAGGGGTTACATATTGCAACTTAACTCAAAACTAAAAAGAACAGAGCAGGAAATAATTTTTGGGAACCTTTTGGTACCCAGTGGTTAATCAACCCAGACTTGAGGTCACTCTATACTTAGAATTCTGCCAGGCTGTAATCTGAGCAAATTTGCTATAGCTAGTAAATTTTATTAATATTTTATGGCCCATCAGGCCAAATTGGGGCTGTTGTCGTGAGCCTTTATGGAGTTTCCCTATTTACTGGAGCAGCCCACCAACACCCTCTGAGTAAATAGTGCTTTCTACCATATATTACAGTTGTTGGAATTCCCAGACGATTCTCCTTAACTTCTGACACACCTTGCTGGTCTTTCCCTACCAGCTGTTGAACTTTTATCCTTTCACTATCTACCATATCTGGATTTCTCACAAACAATTCTTCCTGTTGTAACTGATTCATTACATCTCCAAATATCTCATTTTCCTTCCACTTAACTCTGAGTAAAGCCTGGAAAAATGGAGRATCTTGTGTTGAATAATTCATGAATCTTCTTTGACCCAAGTCTGATATTACCTGGTGCTGGGCATCGGGTTCATTGGCATCAGTCTTTGTAGGCCCTAGAGTAATCACACTATCAGGAATGCTTCCTGGAACATCCCTTGGGCCCTTGATCTATCAAGATCTCGCCAGGTTGCATTATGTTAACTATTATCATAAAAATCAAGAAAAACAAGGTGCAGAACTCAAATCCACAGAATTTGATCAATGCACTGGAACAGCTTGCAGAAGCAGGATGCCAGGGAYCTGCCAGGAGGCTAAGTTCTGAGGAACACACACCTCAGGTCTGAAAGCATGACTTTTGCCATGTCACAGAGACTCCTCTGGAGTTGGGTCTATTTGGTTGATATTGTTGTTCTTCCTATGGGGTTGCGAATACCTTCAGCTCCTTCAGTTCTTTCTCTAATTCCTCCATTGAGGACCTTGTGCTCAGTCCAATGGTTGGCTGTGAACATGCACCTCTGTATTTGTACAGCTCTGGAAGGGCCTCTCAGGAGAGAGCTATATCAGGCTCCTTTCAGCAAGCATTTCTTGGCATCCACAATAGTGTTAGTGACTATATATAGGATCATTTTCCAGGTGAGACAGTCTCTGGATGGCCTTTCCTTCAATCTCTGCTCTACAGTTTGTCTCCATATTTTCTCATGTGTGTATGCGTTCCCCTTTCTAAGAAGAAACAAAGCACCCACACTTTGGTCTTCCTTCTTCTTGAGTTTCATGTGGTCCCTGAATTGTATGATGGGTATTTGGAGCTTTGGGGCTAATATCCACTTATCAATAAGAGCATCTGATGTGTGTTCTTTAGTGATTGGGTAACCTCACTTAGTGATATTTTCTGATTCCATCCATTTGCCTAAGAATTTCGTGAATACATCATTTTTAATAGCTGACTAGTACTCCCTTGTGTAAATGTACCATAATTTCTGTATCCATTCCTCTGTTGAAGGATTTCTGGATTCTTTCCTGCTTCTCACTATTATAAATAAGACTGCTATGAACATAATGGAGCATGTGTTCTTGTTAAATATTAGACAATCTTTTGGGTATATGCCCGGRAGTAGTATATCTGGGTCCTCAGGTAGTACTATGTCCAATTTTCTGAGGAACCACCAGACTGATTTCCAGAGTGGTTGTACCAGGTTTCAATCCCACCAACAATGAGGACTGTTCCTCTTTCTCTACATCCACACCAACATGTACTGTCACCTGAGTTTTTGATCTTAGCCATTCTGACTGGTATGAGGTGGAATCTCAGAGTTATTTTGATTAGCATTTCTTTAATGACTAAGGATGTTGAACATTTCTTCAGGAGCTTCTCAGCCATTTGATATTCCTCAGTTGAAAATTCTTCATTTAGCTCTGTAGCCAATTTTAATAGGGTTATTTGATTCTCTGGAGTCTAACTTCTTGAGTTCTTTGTCTATGTTGGATATTAATCCTCTATCAGATTTAGGATTAGTAAAGATCTTTTCCCAATATGTTGCTTGCCATTTTGTCATATTGACAGTGTCTATTGCTTTACAAAAGCTTTGCAATTTTATGAGGTCCCATTTATCAATTCTTGATATTAGTGCATAAGCCATTGGTGTTCTCTTCAGAAAAATTTCCCCTGTGCTCATTTGTTTGATGCTCTTCCCCATATTTTCCTCTATAAGTTTCAATGTATCTGGTTTTATGTGGACATCCTTTATCCATTTGTACTTGAGCTTTGTACAAGGATACAAGTATGGGTCTATTTCCATTCTTCTACATGCTGACTGCCAGTTGAACCTGTACCATTTGTTAGAAATGCTTCCGTATATATTTTTGAGATTTATTTTCAATTGATTTTTCTTAAAAGCAAATACAAAACAAAATAGAAAGTGAAACATATTGTAATCAAAATGTTACTAGCATAGAACACTTATTTTGGCTGCACAGTGATATTTGATCCACGGCAGATACCACATACAATGGTCCCCCCATGTAATATAACATAATATGGCCTGAAYGTTCCATATCCTCAGGTTCATGTCTGTGCATGGCTAACTTGCTTATGGTGGTGCTGGCTAGCATTGTCTGGCCTGGTCTGTAAAAGTTTAACATATTTTTGTCATATTATATCATTGTTAATCATTATAAATTATCTGTTACTATTTTATATGTTCCAGATTTTCTTTATTATTATTTTTTATTTTTTACCAATCTATTGTTGTTGTTGATGATGATGATAATTATCAGTTTGCTTTTGCTCAGCATGATTCTAGAAGTAGTAGGCTCCAGACACCTCTTTTATTTTTTTATGCCACATATRTAATGTTCTTGCAAGGCAATATAGGTACAACAAACATATTTGTGACTGTCTAGGGCTAGCAATCTGGAGACAGCTTGACTGTATAAAAAGTGTAACAATGGATTCATTTTTTGATTGTTCTCTTTACCTTGTAGTAAAAGTTAAATGACTATAGAGGTTTATGTAGACAAAGAAACATAGACTAAAGTAGGTTAATTTTACTATATAAAAATATAACTTAATAGACTTAGAGAAGGTAAATAASTCTTATAGAGATAATGGCATAATGAGAATGCTAATTATATAGAAGTATAGAAAACATTGAACATGAAACCCCAAATCTGGGTGTTTAAAATCTCATAATGCAAACAAAGTGCTAAAGGGTCACTGACCAATGAGAAACACCTTTGATTTTGATGCTTTCTAGTATGTTATTAGACAGTGTGAGAGTCTTCAAACAGTTATTCCTCCTGTACCTACAACACAAATCTACATTCTGAGCAATACTCTGAACTTTTAGGGACTATTGGGTTTCTTTAAGAAATAAACTATGAACCTCATAAAACTATTTTCAATACTTTTGTTGTTTAAAAATAAAATATCTTCAATGTTCTGTCATATGTTGGTCTTGTTTCCTAGGTGATAGTGTTATTTGGGAAAATTTTAGGAAATTTATGGTATGGACCCTCCTTGATATTTTTTTCTGATAACTTGACATWCTTGGAGTTACCTGGGAAAGGAAATACGATGTGAAAAAATAAAGATAAAAGACTTCATAACATTGGATTTTAAGCTTGTTGGGGCATTTTTTTTTCATTAGTGATTAATGTGGCATGCCTACAGCACAGGAAGTAGTGCCATCACTAGGCTAGTAGTTCTGAGAAGAATATAAAAACTAGGAAAGRAACTTGAGGAGCAAGCCAGTAAGCAGCTGTCACAGATGGACTCTGTTTGATTACTTGACTCCTGGTTTCTGCCTGAGTTCCTGACCTGGCTTTTCTTCAGGACAGACTGTAGTTGGGCAAGAAARCCTTTCTTCCCTGAGTTGCTTTGGATCATGGGGTTTTATTATACCAATAGAAAGYAAGCAAAGACATGGACAGTGCTAGAGCAAGCATATCCTGGGTATGTGTGTAATGAAGTTTATACTGAATCCCTGGCCTTTCCTGCCCCTGCTTCTGTTCTCCATGGCATGAATAGCCTGTGAATCATGCACCAATGATAGTTTTCTATTTCACTGTGAGTGTAGAGTCAAAAGAGCCAAGTTCTATGAGCTATAATAACTGAAAGTAGGTCAACACAAAAATCGTTCTCCTTTAAATTGCTCTTTCAAATATTTTGATCACAGCTATACAAAAGTAACCACATAATTGTCTTAGTTAGGGTTTCCATTTCTGTGAAGAGACASCATGATCAAGAACAATTCTTATAAAGAACAACATTTAATTGGTGATGGTTTACAGGTTCATAGTTTCAGTCTATTATCATTGTGGAAAAAAGCATGACATCATCCAGGCTGGCATGAAACTGGGGGAGCTGAGACTTCTACATCTTGTGCCAAAAACAGCAAGAAGAAGACAAACTCTATAGGAAAGTAAGAGTAGCCCCTGGAAGGCCACACCCAAAGTGACATACTTCCTCCAACAAACCCTCACCTATTCCAAAAGGCCACAATTCCTAATAATGCTACTCMGTGGGAAAAGCATATTGAAACAACTACACATTAAACAATAGTATTCACATAAACCAAATGCCTCTATCTCTCTGTCTGTCACATTGCCAATAACTKTTTTGTGTGCCTCAAATTCTAAATTTTATTTTAAATTATTTTCTTCTTAGAATTTAATTTTATGTATTTTTATTCTGCATAT